>APFE031670241.1:0-23666 GCA_000404065.3 Pinus taeda
TAATCCAGATCCAAATCCTACCCCAGTAGTTGATAATCCCAACCTAATTTCAAGAAAATCTAAAAAAGAATAAAGTTCGGTTAGCCAATTACCATTAGTTAAAGCTAATTCATGTCCTGATGAGTGGTTGTTTTTAGAGGAACCCCCTTCGATATACCATTTTATCTTTCATTATTTAGAACAAAATCTGAAAATGCAATCGATGAAATAGTTTTAGATCCTAATTTTATTGTAGGCCTTGAAATTCAACAAGACAACAAATCAATTAATGAATACATTCTTAAATCTCCACAATCATCCATTAATACTACCACTACCCCTAATCTTTCTAGACAATTTTCCACTACTTTGAGTTTACCATTGCTACCTTCAACTTCAACAATAATACCTTCTGAAGTCCATTCTTCACCACCATTTATACCTACACTCCCTCACCAATCTATCACTACTCATTCATCATCTACTAGTCCTGGTTCTTCATCCAATGCTGCATCATCTCCAAGTACCTCAACCCCACATCTCAACCCCTCCCAACTTACAGTAATGGCAAACAGATATGCTCCTCTCATTTTACCTGCCCAACTTCATGCTATGCCTGTAGATTATCGGAGTAAGATTTTCATGTTTGATGCTACTGGTCATTACACTCCCCACCAGCATGTAAGCAAGATGTCTGACTTTTTTGAACTACATGAAATAGATGAAGTAGATGTCTAGAAGATACTCTTTGCCCAAACTTTGACAGGTGATATCAAGAAGTGGTTTAAAGCCTTTCCTGCCAACCACATTGTAGACCTAGAAAATTTCCAAAGGTTGTTTATTGGTAGGTGGGGAAAGAAAAAGAATCCCTTACAAATCCTTTTAGAATATGAGAATATTAAAAGAGGACCTAATGAGATTGTTCAACATTACTGCACTAGATTCAATAATATATATAATGCAATCCCAGTTAACCTTAGACCCCCACCTGACTTAGCATTAACAAAGTTCCCTGATGGTTTTGACAGACATATGGCATACCAACTTAGGAAAAGAAACCCCCAACATTAGAAGAAATGCAAAGTGTAGCTGTTAGTGTAGAAGCTAATTTATTATCTAAAAGGCCTAGAGTTAGAAATGAAAGGAGAGGAACTGCAAAGGATGAAACTTCACCATCTGACATTAAAATAGATAGTTTAGCCAAAAGTATGGAAAGGCTAATGGATAGAATAGAGAACATGGAGAGGAAACCTCAATGGGATAATCACAAGCACCTCCAGTTAGAAACCCTAATTTTAGAAAAAACCAAAACATTGGGAAAAATGGACCAGATCAGAACATTAGGCCTCTTCTTCAAGAAAATTATGCAAAGACATCCCATTCGGAAGATCCAGAACAAGATACACAAATTAACCTAATGGGAATAAATGATGAGGACATTGTTTTTCTAAACCAAGATGAGCAGGAACTGTATATGCTACAGCAATTACAAATACAGTCTAGGGAATCATTTGATTACAAACAAGGATATGATTTTTCCATCTTTGAAGTCCATAAATAGTATAATCTAAGAAGAAAAAATAATGTTGATGTCCCTGACCAAACAAAGAAAAAAGTACAAAATCAACCCAAGAAAATAAAATAAGCCCTTGTTTCAAAAATCCTCTAAATTCTCCCTAGGGAAAACCCAAAACCTTCTAGCCCCATAATTGTAGACATAACCTCTTATCCACCTTCTGTTGATCAGACATCCACTTCAATTCCCCCTAAGGAACCAGTGGACAAAGCTCAAAACATCAGATTCGAAAATCCATATAAGGAGATCCCCAATAAAGGAAAAGAAGATAGGCCTACTCAAATCCTTGATGCAAAAATTCAAAACCTTCAAACAGAAAAGGTCTCTTTGCCATTCAATTTGGGAACGGAGATAGCAAAGTTAAATATTTCAGTTCCTTTAACATAATTAATCAAGAATGAAACTTATAAATCACAAATAAACCAGACCTTAAGCATTGTTGAAAATGAGGATTCAGTTAACTTGTTTGATGACCAACCAGAACTCATATTTGGTCTAGATGTTAATGGTAAACCATTAGAAGGAGGAGTTCCACCTTTTTACATTAGCCTTAGTATCCATGAAAAAATTCTACACAATGCAATGTTGGATTTTGGGGCCTCCCACAACTTAATGCCCAAATCAGTGATGGAGAAATTAAACCTAGACATTATAAGGCCTTACAAAGATTTATTCTCATTTGACTTCAGTCAGGTGAAGTGTCTAGGATTGATTAAAGACCTGTGTGTCACTTTGGTCCAATATCCTGCCAAAAGCATCCTTATGGCTATTTTAGTTGCTGACATCCCACCAAAGTATGGTATGATGTTATCCAGATCATGGGGAACTAAACTTCAGGGATCCTTACAACTAGATATGTCATATGCAACAATCTTTGTTTTTGGACAACCTAAGAAACTATATCGAGAAACCTTAATGAAATATATGGTAAGTAGCCAGGATCAACCTCAAATCTTTCCCATCTACTCCATACACTCATATATTGATTCTTTTATCATGCATAATGTTGATTAAACAGAAGAACAAATTTTAGACAGTACTAGTACAAAACCAAAAGAAATTGCAGTTTCTACACAAAATGAAACTAATCAGACTACAGAATTGCTCAATAAACAAAACTATCAAATTGTTGTAAATGATGAAAAGTTTGTTGCACCAGATAGTGTAAATATAGATCATGAGATATTATGGCATTTAGAATTTGATGGATCAGTCAATAGGTTAGGAGCCGGAGCAGCAGTGTGGATATATAATTTGGAAAATAATTAATCAGAAGGCCCTGCATATAGATTTAATTTTAAATGTACCAACAATATGGTTGAATATGATGCATTAATTTTAGGTCTTAAGTTAGTTAGGAATCTAGGAGCTAAAAGAGTTTCTATCATGGGAGACTCTGAACTAATTATAAAATAGATTGATGTTGTATATATGACAAAGGACCCTAGATTAAGTTGTTATAGGGGAAATATTGTAGAAAAACTTAACACTTTCCTAGAAACAAAGCTTGCAGTAATCCCTAGAAAACACAACATGCAAGCCCATAGTTTAGCAATGTTTGCTAGCACCTGCAAATTACCCTTCCAACCTAACCATCAATACACTGCTGAAGTTAGGCACAGACCCACAATTCCAGATAATTTGAAGAATTGGCAAATATTTTCTAATGATAAACAGATAAATAACTTTTTAATTTCAAAAGAGGAATTTACCAATAACAATATAGATACTGATACATCAATAGATCCTGACACTAAGGGTGAGATAGAAATAAATGAGATAGAAGGTGATGAAATAGATAGACTCAACCCAACTAAATTTACCAAATTAGATGTAGATAAATTAGAGCAAATTGAGATTGATGAAATAATCAGTGAAGAAACCGAAGTAATTAATCTCAAGGATAACTTCTTACCAAAGGGATTAACCCCTATGGAAGATTTATTTGATTCTAGAAGGCTATGGATATAGCCATTGGAAAAGAAATTCGTGATTTCTTGTGATATATCTAGATGATATTACTATATTTTTAAAATATGACAATCAACATTTGGATCATTTAAGGCAAGTTTTTATTAAATGCAGTAAATTCGGAATCTCCTTAAACCCCAAAAAGTCCTTGTTTGGGTTAGAAGAAGAAAGTTGTTAGGTCACATAATTTCAAAAGATGGTATAAGAATAGGCCATGCTAGAATAGAAGCCATCCTGCAAATAAAACACCGTAGGAACGTTAAAGAGTTACAAGCCTTCTTAGGAAAAATTAATTTTCTTAGAAGATTTATATCTAATTTGGAAAAAATAATTAGATCACTTAACAACATGCTAAAAAGGGACTCCACCATAAAATGGAATGTTGAGGCTAAAAAATCCTTTGAATACATCAAATTAACCTTGACTAAAACACTTGTGTTAATCAGTCCTAAGTTTGACAGAGATTTCACCTTGTTTTCCTTTGCTTCTGAGCACACAATTGCTGCAGTTCTATTGCAGAAAAATTACCAAGGCTATGAAAAACCCATTGCTTTCTTTAGCAAAGCCCTGAGAGATGCCCCCTTGAAATATAATATAATGGAAAAACAAGCCTTGGATTTAGTCAAAGCCATTAAGGATTTTAGGGTATACATATTATATTCTCATATAGTAGCCTTCGTTCCTGATTCAGTAGTTAAAGACATCCTAACTCAAGATGGTCCTAATGGAAAGAGGGGAAAGTGGATTGCTACGATTTTAGAGTATGATATAGAAATCAAACCTACTAAGTTAATCAAGGGCCAAATTTTAGCCAAACTCATGGTTGAATCAAACTGTCAGGACCTGGATATAAACTTTATTGCAGCAAGAGATAATGAAGAGGAGATGGCGACTCCACTAATCAGCCACGCCTTTATTGAATCACCTTGGTATGCTGATATTATTTATGTTTTACTAAATTTACAAGTTCCTCCTTAATTATCTAGGACTAAAAGCAGGTTTTTGAAGATGAAATCCTTGAAATTTTGTATATTAGACAATGCTCTATTTTGGAGAGATCATGAAGGTATTCTTCTTAATTGTTTATTAAAAGATGAGGCTGACAAGATTTTGCAAGAGTTTCATGCAGGTGACTGTGGAGGACACCATTACTAGAAGACCACTGCAGATAAAATCCTTAGAGTTGGTTTCTACTGGCCTACCTTGTTTGCCGATGTCAAAAAATATGTGACCTCTTGTCATAAATGTCAAATATTTGAGGGGAAGAAAAATCTCTTAGCTTTACCCCTCAAGCCAATCTCTATAGAAATACCTTTTCAACAATGGGGTTTAGACTTCATTGGTGAAATTCACCCACCCTCCTCTGCCTAGCAAAAATGGATCCTCACAGCCACAGACTACTTCACAAAATGGATAGAGGCCATACCTTCAAGGTAAGCCACAGATACTATTATCATAACCTTCCTTGACACCAATATTCTATCAATATTTGGATGTCCAACTAAGCTCATTACTGATAATGCAGTAGCCTTTAAATCCAAAAGAATGATAGCTTTCTGCAATAAATACCATATCACCCTTGGCCATTCCACAACCTATTACCCTCAAGGTAATGGACTGGAAGAATCCTCAAACAAAAGCCTGGTAAAAATTATCAAGAACTTACTAGAGGACAATAAGAAAACTTGGAATAAAAATGCCTTATGGGCAGACAGATTGACTACTAAGAAATCAATTGGTACTTCTCCCTATCAACTAGTTTATGGGATGGAAGTTGTCTTTCCATCCTCTTTGGGAGTACCAGTAATGAAGATACTTCAAGAATTGCAGGTTGAACCAAATAGTATCCAAAGAAGAATCAACCAAACTATTCATCTACAAAAAACCAGAGAAGAGGTCTATGTCAGATCTCAAGTTGTGCAGGAAAAGATTAAAAAGATTTTTGATAAGAGAACCAAGGCTGAAGATTTATACATTGGTGACAAAGTGCTCAAGTGGGATTCAAGGAGGGAAGACAAATCCAAACATGGGAAATTTGATTTCCTATGGAAAGGTCCCTATGTCATTTATGCTTACAAAGGAAATAATATCTTCTTCTTAAGGGAAATTAATGGTACAGATACAGAAGGTGGGCCAGTGAATGGTCGAATGCTAAAACATTACTTTGAACAAAGTTACTAATTATCATTTCCCATTTGTACATACTTTATTTACAAAGTCTAGTTTGGATTGGATGGTGATTTTTGAAGTTGAAGCCCGAAGAGAAGGCCCTAAGATTTAAAATATTCACTGTCATAAGTATTAATAATGCAGATTCACAGAAGGACACTTTGCAAGGTAACATCAGCAACAATTCAAAGGCTGCTAGTCTTTAGAGTTCTTGACATTTCACTAGAAAATTCCATCCCCAAGTGGAGCCACTGTTAGGTTCCTATACTAATAGGAGTCATAATTTTGAATGAATAAGGTTAAGCCTTGTAATATTGTACATACATTTGCTTTCTGCAAATGTTTTCCATATTAAAATAAAAAATAAAAAATGTAACGAGGGTGTGTCCTAAAAGAATATCAAAGGACAAAAAGAAAGAGAGAAGGTCAAAAAATGAAAATATATAAACCCCAAAAGACAAAAAGAGACCATGAAAGTGTGCAAGTCTAAATGCCACTACTATTTACTTTTATGCATAATAATGATTGTGTGGAGCTTCTTATTTATGCCACAATCCATGGTAATCAAATTGTTTAATCTTAGTTATTTCATGCTTTGAATTTTATGTTTACAGTCGGAGAATAAAATCTGACCAAATAGTTTAATCTTGGTATATCATTAGATAGGTAGAGAAAATAAAATGAGCTCATCAATTTAATCTGAGCCCTTGGATGATATAAGGTTAGAATTAGATAGATTACTTTTCAAAAGAAAAATGGATGTTAAGGGTTTGCTAGTCTAAATGCACCCAAATAAAATGAAGAAAAAATGGTAGGGTAAGTAATGGGTAAGTAGAAGAAAGGCTGCTGAAGTATAAATTTGATTGGATCAAACACATGCATCACGCTAAGACACATATTTCTATATGTATATTTAACTCGCCCTCATTCATTTTCCCCCCTACTTACTAACTTCCTATCCACAAATATGTTCTAATACTTTAAATCCTTCAATTCAAAGAGGCTCAGAGCATTTCTTTGACTTTTGGTGAGACCAGACCCTCGGCTTAATGACTTATGGACATCAAGTGTTAGAATCCCCTTCATAAAATTCATTTCCCCTCATTACCCTAATAAAACCCCTTTTCCTGAGGATAAACTTTATTTTCCT
Source organism: Pinus taeda (assembly GCA_000404065.3). Classification (NCBI taxonomy): domain Eukaryota; kingdom Viridiplantae; phylum Streptophyta; class Pinopsida; order Pinales; family Pinaceae; genus Pinus; species Pinus taeda. Next base: position 6,846 of record APFE031670241.1, read on the forward strand.
AGGAAAAGTGAAAACCCCCATGTAAATCCTATTTCACTCAAAAAACCCACAAAAGACATCTTATCCTAAGTATTAAGTGTATGTAAATAAAGTGTGCAAATATTACTTGACATTTATACTTAAGGGTATATGCACTCTGCCAATTTCATATTAATTTTTAATTTTTATTATATAAATCCCATAATACCTTTTCCTTATATTAATTAAATCCCCTATATAATATCCCAACCCTTAGTTTTAATAAAAACTATATAAATTACCCCATATCCCGACAAAACCAATTAATCTTGTCATTAAGCCTCGCCCGATCGATTAACTCGTCATTAACCTATAACAAATCCCATACCGCTGAAGTTTAAAGCACTGGGCCCCCCCAAAACCCATGCTCCTATCACTCGCACACCTCACTCGCCCGATTGTTGTCTAATCACCATCCCCCTCATCTGACAGTCCACAGCCATATTGGCCATGCCCGATGGCCGATCGTTACCCGCTCAATAGAGCGGTTTTCCCCGACCCCCCGACTACTACGTGTCAATAGCTGGAGTAGATCATGTGACCCCTCCCAAATACTGCCCAACCCTCATAAGTGGTATGATGGCTTGGGAAACTGCCTCCCCGCTCGACCCGATAAACCACCTACTGTTCATTCATAAAATTTTCCGCCAAAAAGTGGTTGTTGCTTCATAAAAAGGCTAGTAAGCTTTTTTTCATATTTTTTTGCTCGTTTCCTTTGTGAACCTTTGTGAACCAGTGCGACACCTACAAACCTGAAAACTACCAGTTAACCCCATTCTAGTCCTCAAAGAAGCTGCAGAGACCTCCTACAAAGCTCTCACAGCCCATTCAACTTTCTGTTGTCGTCCAGAACACCAATTTGGAGTCAATTCACCTAAACTCTAGGTATTTTTGAACAAATTACCAAACCCCCTTTCTAAATTTGAAAACGTTCACTCTTGAAGTATTTTAATTAAGTAAAATTAATTGAAACTTACTTTAAATTTAAAAGCTTGCGACCAAAACCTTCTGAAAGTTTCCAATTTCCATTAAAACCCCTTAATAAACCTTTAAAGCCAAATTCAAATCCACAAGAACTGAATTATGGCTACCCCTGTTTCCATGGATGTCAGACCTATCACAACTCCCCATCTGGACCTAGACTACCTCCCCCTAACAGAGAAGGATTTCCAAATTAAAGATACCAGTGCATATAAGGTCCTGCTCAAACTTCATTGTTTGAGTACGGATAGATATTTGAACCATTCTGATGAGTCTATCTAGGTTAGCCCAAATATTTCAGACATTCATTGTAGAAGAGCAGCATATTCCCAAAGATCCCTCTCCATATGTTTCTGCCATTTTCTCTGAAAGGGGCAAGCACATTATCACTATGATATCATGCATTTTGGGTTGCACCACTGATGAATTTGTCAATGAGCTTATACTGGCCTTCATGTCTATTTACACCCCAGGATAGCCTCTTGCTATTTTGTATGATTATGCCCAGTTCATAGCTGAAAGAATGCATGAACAGTTCACCAAAATGCACAATGAGAAAGTATTTAAATACTCATCTTTTCTCTACCATATGTTCCTATACTATTAGCCAGATAGATTTCCTTTCACTCTTCAGAAGCTGGATACCAAAGGACAACCCAGGTCTGTCATATTTTGGACCCCACTCTTCCACAAGTTTCAATCACCATATACCTATACAGATTTCATTGATTCTTTTGTTCATCCAGTCATGACCATGCTAACAGGAAGCCCTCCACCTAGAATAAGTCAAGAGATCAAAAGGGTGCTTAAGTTGTCTAAACAAAGCAAAGTGCGAGATTGGTACCTTTACCAAAATCACACAAAGATAAGAATCTATGGTTGCCAGCTTACACCATATAAACTGCCCAAATACCTCCCCATGAGGTTATTTTCTCTAGAGTACTATAGAAAAATAATGAACTCTAATGAGATCAATTTTGTCTTAGCTAAGAAAAGATCACAATTTAAAGTCAAAACGCGGTTAGGCCCCTTCATTTGCAACTCTAGAGAAGCAGGGCATGAGGTAGACCAAATTTTGTAGCAAATGAAATTCCAAAAGAGTTTCATGTGGAGGTATGACCCCCAGGATTTTATGACTAGATTGAGAAAGAAGGCCAAGTTGGTACCTTATATTCATCACCCCAAACTAGAGATAGAAATATATGCAAATAAATTTGAGTGGGTTGAAAACACTCTTGTAGACAGGGATAATACAAAGGTAGATGTATAGAATACCTTGATTGACTTAGAAAGACAGCTTCATGAGAGCTCATTTCTACAAGTACCTGAACAGCTAGAAAGAACCATGAGCGCCCCTCCTATCATGTAGACTCCTTAGAATGAGGAAAATAACCCCAAAAGGACCAAAGAGAAACCCTCAAGTTCAAGAATGGGCACATCAAATATACAATATGAGACCAGCCAAGGCAAAAGGCCTCAGCTAAATCTTGTTTCAGAGTAGGAAGACATGGAAGGCTCAGTAGAAATAACTTATACTGAGCTGGATAGAAATAAAGGCACAGCTCCATCTGGGGGAACACATGGACCATCCAAATCACAGACCCAGATTTTGGAAAGGCAGTTAAGTGTAGAAGTATCCTCATTCAGTAGGTCTGCTTATAAGGATAAGGATATAAAAGATAGATATAAAGAGATCAAGATGAGAATGAGAAACTAAAAGCCCAAACTTATGCTCAGTATCTCAAACTCACACCTACCAATCAAACCGGGTTGATGTCAGCTTTCGACATCAAAGAAGGAAAACTACAGATGGCCTTCATAAAACCAAGTGCACAATAGCCAAGGACATTAGCAGATTACAAGAAAAATGATTTTAAAGTGTTGGAAAGGGATATTCATCCCATAAACAAAATTGAGTTTCATAAACAGGATGGAGAGATGATTTACTCCACCCTCACAAGTAAATCCATAGCTACTCATCAACTGCAAAATTCATTGACTAATATCTCAGCTCAATATCAGTTAGAGAAGGCCTCCTCATAGGCCAAAGACACCAGAATTAAGTCTTTGGAAGACTTAGTGATTGAATTGGGACATGATCCCAAAGACATCAAAGCCATCGAGCAAATAATCAAAAAGAAGAATGATGACATTGCAGCACTTAAAAAACAATTGAAGATACCTCAACTGCAGCGTCCCCAAACAATGGAAGTTTTGGAGAACCAGACTAGACATGAAGAATTGATGGACCTAGTCCTTAAACTAAATGATTAATTAAGGGAAACAAAGAAGGAATTGGACAGTATAATCCAATTGAAGCAGACTGATATTGCCACTACCTCAGTGGATTCCATCCCAACAATCTCAATATTTGTTCCTTCTACATTGGCAACCTCATTGGCTCCAATAGCTCCTATGGCACAGTAGAACAGGTTTCAGCACAGTCTACATCAGCAGCAAGTACATTAGGGGAAGAGGCAGAAAAATTGGTTAGAGCTATGGAGGAAATTTCCATATAGGCTACAGATATGAACAAACTGAAAGAAAAGGTGACAAGCTTGGAAATAGATTACAAGCTTGCCAAGATCATGCACAAGGAATAAGTGCAGAAAGCTGCCAGAATGAATGAAAGGTTAAAGGCAATGGCAAGGAACCCCTTGGGCAGGCCAAGGAACTATTATGGGCCAATATCATTGACTCTTTCAATGATATTTGGCCATCCATTCAAGTAATTTTTGAACAAATAGATCTAATAAAGATAGCTACAGAAGCTATCCAAAGAGTCAAGGAAGAATTAGGAGATATGCCTGAAGATGCAACCAGACTTATCCACTTCCTCGACAGTAAAAACAAGTATGAAATTCAGGAATTGGAAATAAAGGACAGGATAGAAACCATTTTGGAGGTGAGAAAGGTCCTTTCCAAGAGAAACTTAATCTTAAACTTGGAGGACAAGTGTCAAAATATGCAAGTAGCAGTTGATAGATTTATGGCCAAGTTTCAAATTTTGAGAGAGAAAGGTTTACCCAGTCCCTTGGTCATAAATGACAAGCTCATGACACAGTAGGATTACGACATAAAAATCAAAGAGTTAGCTAAAGAACAGGCCAGTACATCATCAATAAAGGCATTTCCAATAGGCAAGGTTCTTTACCAAACATTAGAAAACTTGTTTTTCCTCCAGCATGAGGTAAAACACTTATTCATCACTAAGCCTACTTTTGCTAAGTATACCAAGGCAGTTGAAATATATAGAAGGATGTTGAAAATCAAATTACCTGATGCTGAATGGTGGGAAAATTTCACTGATTTACTGTAAGAAAAATGCAGTAAAAAGGTAAAAGTAAAACAGCCAGGTGGAAAGATGAAGACAGCTCAGCAGGGTCAAAGAGTATCACATGAAAGCCAAAAGTAAATGAAGCTTCCAGCGTAAATGATCAAAATAGCAAAGCATCATAAAGGGCTAAAACCAAACCCTAAAGGCCAGTAGCACCACAATAAATGGGACAGCATGAAAGCAGTTTAATAGTTGTCTCTATCTTCTTGCAAGAAGATATTTTTATTTCCTAGATTAAATCTCAAGTTAGTTTGAGATATTTTGTAATAATTTTTGTATAAATACTTCACAATTCGAAGTATGTAGGGTGGATTCTTAGAAATTTCTATAGACTTCTTGATCAAAAGATTGTAAAGCTATTGTATCAATGACTGAGCCAGCAAGCTAGATTGATGAATAAAGACAAGATATTTCACAAGATTCTTTTGTTGAGCGAAGTGCAGACAATTATTCTCTTATGTTATTGTTATCTTTCTTAAATTTTTTCCACAATCTTTAATGTATTTCTGAATCTGAATGTTATAACTAGAACAATATCTCAGAATTTGTTTAATTACACTATGCTTTAACAGTTAGGCATATAAATGTTTTCTACTGATATCTAAGTTAAGGAATTCTTAATTGCTCCTTAATTTAAGTTGTTTCCTGCTAATCTAGATCAAAGGTTTCTTAAGTGACCTTTTCTTTTGATTACCCTCCATTCCTCATTTACATCCCAGTTTGAGAATTCTTAATTGCTCTCTCACCTTGATTAAAACCATTTCACCCCTCTGTTCCAAAGACTTGCACTTTACACTGCTAGTTTTCCCTTTGAACATTCCCTTTAGTGAGTTGATCCGGTTCTATTGCCCTTCTGTTGACTCCATAGCCCAATGGTCTGAAGACCTCATTCTATCCATTTGTTTTAAGGATTCCACCGTCCAATCTTCAATACAAATCAAAATCCCCCCAAACATTCATAACTAGCCTGAAACCCCAACAAACAAAGCTAAATCATATAGAGAGAGCCCTCTTTGAGCCTAGGTTGGCTAGAGCCTATTCCCAAAAGTCATTTTACTTATTCTAATAACTTCTAGAGAAATTTCTTAGTGGTAATAGCTTCAATTGACAAATCCCAAGACGTATGACCCTTGACCATGACCACTCCAAGACCAAGTCAAACCATTCCTTGATGTGCTTTCCTTCCTTCAGGTCAACACTAGTCAAATTTTCTTCACAACCTCAAATTTCAGCCCTTCTTCAAAATTTTGGCTTGTTGTAGCAAGACAGTAACTTCGGCCCATTCTGCAATAACCGTAGTTCACACATGTGACTAGAATATGGACAAATCTTCCTTTTCTCTCCTCTGCTTGACTTGAGTTGATCCCCTTGGAACTTCAACTTACAAGAAAGATACTTTTCCCATCTTGTTTCAGCCTACTTGAGGTGGTCGTGCTTTAGTTCTACTGCAACAAATTCTGCCCTAATCTTCTCGCATGTGTGAAGAGAAATAGCCCAAAACAAGTCTTGCAAACTTCACTTTTTTCTCTTCCTTATATTCTTCTACTCTTCACTAGGTATCTTTGCTCTTCTTGTGCTTCCACAAGATGCTTGGGTGTATGTCTCCTTGAATGAGGTTGAGTGCTCCTTTATATAGGTTTTTCAAGTGTCCAATAGGTCGACTTTTCCTTCTAGCTAAGCCGACTTTTACTTCTTGAAGGTCAACTTGATTGTAGCATCATGACAAGGTCTTAGAGGGTCTTTGACTCTATTTTTACTCAAATATACTTTCTTTACAATACGTTACATTCCTCAATGGGTCTTCAATACATGACAATGACTCAATTGACTTGTAGACTAAATGACAAGCCTTATAAGCACTTAATGTGTGCTTTACCTAAAACTAAATTTCCGATGAACATGAAACACATGCCTCAAGAACAACAATAACAAAATTATTTTTCTTTTTACATTAAATACATAAAATCATGATTACATATGTCATTATGAATACTGAACCTAGTTACATATTTCAACACTCCCTATTAACTAGGGAGGTATTCATAATCCATACAAGGTACTTGGACATTCTCAATCTGAATAATTCTCATTGGAAGAGTCGAATTGGTATGCCATCTCTTTGCATCATACCAACCAACATTGTCACATAGAAAGGCCTTGACTAATAGCTCTATCTCTCCACAAGATCGGAGCACAATGTTGGCGAGATCAATGACTAACAAGATCCATCATCATTGTCCCTCAAGGTACATACCCCACCTGGGCATTCATAGGGTATGTCCTTCCAGGATAATTCCTATCTTGGAATACCACATACTCAAGGAATTTACTCTATGACTACTCTTATCTTGGATGTCCTGCCTCATCCTCAAAGAGAATCAGATTCCATATGCTTACCCAATCCTCCATTCTTTATTCATAGAGTGAAGACAAGAATGATGTTTCTATCTCTCCCTCTTAGCTAGGGAATATATATTCATTCCTCTAAGAATAATGTACCCATGCTCTTTCTTATCCAGGGACTTGTCCAAGCTCCCTCTTAGCTAGGGATTTGTTTCCAACAATAGCTTTATGCTCTTTGGTGGATATCATGGTACCATCAGTTGCTTGTAAATATCCTCATTTCAATGTCATGAATTTCATGTTCGTCATTATGGAGCCTTCATCTTTCGTAGGGCATCAGCCATCCATCACTTTCCTTCACAAACCACATCGGTCATGTCATCCTTCTCTTTATTGGAAAGTGATCTTATAGTCCACATTTGGCTTTTATTCATACAACTACCTCTTCAAAGTAATGTTTCCTTAAATATCTTCCATCCAATCACATGAGTGTTGGTTGTAGGTGACATCTACAACTCTCATTTAGTGGCTTTCTATCAACCCATACAAATGTTGTTCAAAAATAAAAAATGAACATCAAACAAAAGTTAACTTTTGTGATGGCCTTTCATCGTGACATCTGCTTGCTTGTAATATCAACATACTGCACATTCATGGACACATCCCCAAGAATTGATATCTTAAGGGTCTCCTTTCTTTACAAACCTTATCAAGGTTTTCTTCTCTATGGAGATGTTATGATCAATTATTCTAGTTATCAAATGTTGATTTCCTTTTACTTATCTGATCATAGTTGCATCTTTTATGATCTCTTCTTCCTTCCTTTCACATATTGCACCCCATGAACTTCCATCCATAGTTCCTTCATCTTTTTCAACTACCTCATATTCCATATGCGGACATACTATGTTGATTTCATCTTGTGAATCATTCCTTTATGCATCTTTCTAAAAGAAATCCCTTTAATCATGATCATGAGGTAGAGAATGCACCCATTATGTCTGCAACTATATGACGACATGACTTAATTCAAATATATACATACATTTTTTCTCCTTTTGGTCATCTAGACTTCCTTTGGCAGCTTCCTTCCCTTGATTAAAAATAGTTCAACCTGTTGCACTCCTTTGTCACCATACCATCATCCTTCTAAACAATCAATTCCACATAAGATCAACGAAACACTTGCTTCTTCAAAGAGAGGTGAACCTTCAAATGGATATTCCAAAGGAGGATCTTAATTATCCTCATCCTGCAAATTCTCCTTCCTAATGGTGATGATGTGTGATGATTTATATGCTAGATGACTTTCTTCTACCCATAAGTACTACTTATGCTTTCAATGAGATAACCAAGAGCTACTTTCTTTCTATGATGAAAACTACAACCATGTAGACTTCTACTACCTCTACATTTAATGATGTCATGAGCTCTTGCTTCAATCATATGCTTCTAATATGATGACATCTTCTACTAAGATGCATCTAGTCATAATCACTGCCATGGAGGAGTTCTTTTTCACCTCCTACTTCTCCTTTCTATGCATCTAAGAAACCTTAATAGTGAAGATACATCCCTTTGGATTTCTTCTCATCAGGTTCTTCCACTTCTTCGGTGATATGGGCTTCATTCCTTTCTTTTCTTTTCTTGTTGTCCTTCCTGAATTTCAGAAAATCTCTCTTAAAATGCCCATATTCCTGACACCCATAGCATTGGATCTTTAATATATTGATCTTCTTCTTTTTCTGAGCACCAAACTTACCAAACATTCCTTTTTTTAGTCGCGTTAGGGGAGATTTGAGGTCTAAAATGGGCCTCCGAAGGAAATTATAAAATAATAGTGGAAATAATAAAATAAGATTAGATTACATCATTTTAAATTTTAGAGAAATATATATATATAATTTCCAACTTGTATTGTTCAATTATCTTCCATATGGTTTACTCAATTGTCAATAGAACACTTGTTGGATGAAAATTTGATCCTCATGCAAGGAGTACCCATGTGCAATTTTCGATGACCTACGTACACGAAAAATAGAAATACATGAAAAATTGTGATTGCAAATCATGTTTTCAATGTAGTTTCATTTTGCATGTAGTAGGGTCCATCGAAAGTATGGGGAACAGGTACTCCTTGGAATGAGGAATAGTTTTGCATCCAATGAGTACTACCCATGTAAAATTTGAGTAAAACCTTTAGGCAGATAAGTTGAAAAAATACGAGTTGAAAAATTAGTTTTTTTTATTATTTTATTAATTTTTTATATTTTTACTATTTTACTCCTAAAACGGTGAATCATTCCCCATGGTTGACATCATCATCTTGAATCCTATTGGTTCCTATAAAGTTTATTTTGGTTGTACATTTTTCTTATGAGTCCCATTTTAGAGCTCAAAATTCCCCTAATTGTCATGGCAGCAAATGCTTGAACTTGTTCATTTGATCGCACATAACTTTTTTCCTTCAACGCAGTTTCTTCAGTCTTACATAATGACCAAAGTTCATTGAATGGGATGGCTTCCTTCTTTCCATATATGCTTGAAACAAATTTGCCCCATTCCTCTAGTAGTGCATTGAGTGCAAATATGGTCATCTCTTTATCAGACATTATTTCCCCCAATTCTTTCAACTTGTCTCGTATTTATTATTTCTCCCAACTCATCTTATATAGCTCAGTTCTCAAAGATATTACTTCTCCAGTGTTGCTTACAGAAAACAACTCTACTAACTTCTAGTAGTTTTCTTTTGATGTTTCCAATTTTGCAACATATGGTATGAGGGGATCCTTGATGAATTCTATGAAAATCATTTGAGCCCTTACTTCCCCTTCATATACTTAGCTAGAGCTTGAGCTTCTTGTTTTGGAGGTTTAGTAATTGAACCCTTAACATGTTCAATGACTTCATTTTCTATGAATATCAAGTTTATCCTCTTCTTCCATGCAAGGAAATTTGATGACCCAACCAAATTATTGCCCTCCTTGCAAAATGAAGTCATTTTGATAGTAGATTCAGACATAAATAAAGAGGTACTTACTTGTCAAGTGAAGATGCTTCTTTGATGATGATATATTTAACTTGATACCTTTGATGATTTTTATGATAGAAGATGTCTTCTTGATGAAAATGTTTTCCTTCAAAAGTGATCCTTGACTCAAAAAGAAGGAGATCACCTTTGATTCCTTGATGATGATGGTAGTGCTTCTTCCTACTTCCCTTGGATATACAAACTTCAAGATGCTTAAATGTGTAGTTCTTCTTTGAGTGGACGTAGGGTCCATGAGATATTTTTTTTGTGATGATGATGTGAGATTCTTAAGAATGCTTCAAGTGTAGCACCCTTCTTCGAATGAGATAGGGTTTTGAGGTCTTCCTTTGTTTGAGATGTGATGATCCTTGAGATGAATAGTCCTTCTTAATGCTCCTTTGTTCGGCCCTTATGTATCCCTTCTTGATGATTCAATGTTCTCTTTGACGCCTTCACCTTTATTGATACTTATTTTGGTGGTCCTTCTTAAAGCTGCCTTTCTTTGATGTAGTCACCTTAGCTTTGAAACCATGTTGAGAAATATAGAGCAGATAGATTAGGTGATTTCTCTTACTTTGATAATTGTTTGTGATGTATTTTTACTTAACTTAATTAGCTTCTTCTTTCTCTAGATTATCTTTAGTGTTCTTATCATCAAACAACTACCAAATCATAAAGAAAAAGAGAAAAGAGGACACAAGATATAGGTGATCAACCAGGGCCAAAACCTCTCCAATCTAAGTGGAAAACCCACAAGAATTCTTCTCTTCCTAAAGAACATCAATGATGAATTCCAATAACTATGACCCTTGACCAAGACCACTTGAAGACCAATTCAAACCATTCCTTGATGTGATTTCCCTCCTTCAGGTCAACGCTGGTAAAATTTTCTTCACAACCTCAAATTTCAACCCTTCCTCATAATTTTGGCTTGTTGTAACATGACTACAATTTTGACCTTTTCTGCAATAAACCTAGTTCACACATGTGATTAGACTATGGACAAATTTTCTTTTCATCTCCTTCACTTGACTTGAGTTGATCTCCTTGGAACTTCAGCTTGCAAGAAAGATGTTTTTACCACCTTGTTTTGGCAGCCTTGAGGTGACTGTACTTTAGTTCTGGTGCAATGAATTTTTCCCTAATCTCCTTGCACGTGTGAACAGAAATAGCCCAAAACAAGTCTTTCAAACTTCACTTTTTCTCTTACTTGGATTTTTTGTGATTCGCTAGGTATATCCACTCTACTTCTGCTTCCACGAGATGATAGAGTGTATATATCCTTGAATGAGGCTAAGTGCTCCTTTATATAGGCTTTTCAAGTGTCCAATAGGCTAACTTTTCTTTCTAGCTAGGTCAACTTGTACTTCTTGAAGGTTGACTCGATTGTAGCATCATGACAAGGTCTTGGAGGGTCTTTAACTCTAGTTTGAATCAAATAAATTTTCTTCACAATATGTAACATGCCCCTATGGGTTTTCAATACATGACAATGACTCAATTGACTTGTAGACTAAATGACAAGCCCTAGAAGCACTCAATGGGTCCTTGACCTAAAAATAAATTTCCCTTGAGCATGAAACCCATGCATAAACAACAACAATAATAAATTTATTTTTCTTTTTACACTAAATGCATAAAATATGATGACATATGTCATTATGAAGATCGAACCTAGTAACATATTTCAAAAAATCCTACCAAGTCATTTTCATGTTGTGATGCTATATGTTCAAGGGAAGTATAAACCTCAATCGGTCATCTACAATCCTTGTTGACCTTTTGTGTGGGTCATCCTTGTGTCAGTTGTAATTGGTGACTTGATCCATTCACATCGCCTCTCAATATGTTTCATGTTGATTGATAGGGGATACATTAAGGATTTCCTTCAATGTATATTCTCCCTTCAACCTCAACTCATTATTCAAGAGATAGTTCTAGTAACTAATAGTACCTTGGAGCTTGCAATCCTTAGTGGAAGGTTTCTTTTCAATCAATAGTGGGTTTACCTCATTGAATCATGATCAGTCAAGTCCACGGGCATTTACCATAAGTTCATTAATTGACACTTAATGAAATATTCTAAGTACATTGGGGTCCCTTTTAATCATTATAGGGTCCCATCATGTATGTTAATGGTTACCTCAATGATAAATAATCAAATGGTTTCTAGCATGCTCAACATTAGCTCATCTATTCACATGACGTAGATTCACATCATCAAGTTTGGGGTGAATACCTTGAGTTTGGGGACATCTCACTTTTATATGGGACACCTCCCAAACTACAATGAAGTGTACATCATATCTTGTACTTTGAGAACTACTCTGGGGAACTTCTCTTTTATGTGTCCATAATCATACTCATGTATACTATGACATAGATCCATATTGTATTTTTGTATTAACTCACTATTTATTGCATGGATCAGCTGTGAATTTCTTTGTGGCCATGTGCTAGCATTTCATGTCATGTATCTACCAAGTATAGTTTTGGCGGCCATGTTCAGTTATTTTTTATGCCAAGCATGGATATTCCTACCTCGAGGATGATCTATCTATGATTGAGAATTAGATGTTAGGGTTGCTCCAATTTGGCTCCTTAATTCGTGAATCCTCCCTTCAAATTTGATGTCGGGTTGTTGGTCCATAAAATTTCGTGGATATTCCATTGGACAATTCATCTCAACATATCTGATAAATTATATTTTAAAATCCAAAATCTACACTATGAGGGTTTAATTCACTATAGATTTCAAGGCTAGTTAATTATTGTTTATTTTGTATGCATGCAAATTATAATTATGCAAAAAATAGATAACATCGAAATAAAAAATCACAAACCACAATTGGCACAAGATATATCCTGGGAAACCCTTTCGAGAGAAAACCCAACTAGAAGGTGGGGTTGCTCTGCTCTCTTTCTCTGAATAGAAAATGGATGCAAGCACAAAGAAGTAAGGCATGTGGCATGTGGACTACTACATTGCACAAATCCTTTATGTGTGCTCTCTCCCTATCTCTCTTGGCTTCTATGCTCATCTATGGGACAAGGTACACTCGAAAAGAATGGAACCCATATTCCTCCTAGTGGACTAGTTATAACATAGGTTGATAGCCTACTAGTGGTTAGGTTTGACTCCTTTAAATATTAACTGGAGTTAAAATATGGAATCTTCTAGAGTCTTCTTCATCATGATCACGTGACTAGCCCCTTTTCCATGAGTAACGGGGCTAATGTGGCATCCTCTCAAATTATGGTGAACAAAACAGGAAGGTCAAATTTAGAGTGGCATAACTTCTACATACAGACTCTAATTGAGGGTATTCTTGCACCATTATAAAGGTCTATGTGTGTAGAATAGGTAAAAAAAAGTTGTTGCTCTAAAGCAACAAAATTTTATTCCAAAAATTTGCATTTGATACCTAAAAATGCTCCTGGAAGTTTTCATACCCCAATCTACCAAACTAGGACTCGCCTATAAAAATGGTTCTGTGAGATTATTCCTCCACATTTTCCACTCTAATAGCATCGATATGGATGAAAAACAATATAATTATTTGATTCGGATCAAACCTACCCATTTTTGGAGGATTTTGATCACAAAATGCTTCTACTGAATGAGGTGAGGAATGTTTTCCTCCACCTTCTCTTAGGTGTGCCATTTGGCCTTGCCTAGAAGTCATCGTTTCAAACCAATCTACCAAAGGTCACGCTAACCCTATCTTTCAGTTTTGAACCTCTTCTACAAAATTACATTCTCTGTCAACTCTTCCTAACCATCTGGTGCCAAATCCTCTACATAAGGTAGGACTTGTTCCTCTTCTTGATGTAGCATGAAAGGTTCATAGAGTTTCATATTCTCTACATTCACAACCGAGTAAATGTGCATGTATGGGAGTATAATGAGTATCTAGGCATTATCTCCCACCTTTTCCAGTATTTCAAAGGAACGATACCACAAAGCCTTAATTTTCTTACCAAGACTCTATAGCCTCTCCTTGTAGAAATGTAACCATACTTTGTCTCCTACCTTGAACAACTTCTTCATTCTTTGTTGATCATTGTTGGCCTTATATGTTTCTTATTACTTTTAAAGTTTCTCTTATACCTATATATGGATCTACCTAATATTCTCAATAAATATTTTTTCCCTTAAGGCATCCCCTATAAGATTCTCCCTCACTCCTCATCATTTCCCATATGAAATATCCAAATGTGAATGTGGCAAATATCCTTAAAAAAAATCTAATGGTGACTTACCAACAAAAGTGTGGATTTCTCTGTTATAAGAGTGCTTTATATATACCAAATTTATAAAGCTGCGACAAAATCTTGTTGACAACTTTCATCTACCCATATATCTGTGGATAGAATGATGCAGACCTCTTCAACATTATGTCCAACTTCTCTCACAATGTAGTCCAAAATGCACTGAGATTGTATTTCCCTGTGTGAAATGATGTTCCTCAGTATCCCAAAGTGCACCTAAACCTGTCCAAAGAACAATTTTGTTGCTTCTTTCCCACTGATGGTCTTTTTACAAGGCATCAGAACACACATTTTGTTTTACCTGTCGACTACCATGAATAAGTAGCCATATCCCTTCTTGGTTGTTAGTAAACCTCCCACAAATTCAATGGAAATGCTTACCCAAGTATGATTAGGTATAGGTAAGGGATGATATAGAGATTGTTTCTTGTTACTAAGCTTGTTGTTACAATAAAGCATGCATCTTCTTATGAATCTAGCTACATGTTCATGCATCTTGGTCCAATACACATACCTCTGCAAGATGGCCATTGTCTTCCCTACACCAAAGTGACTTGCAACCTTGGAGGTGTGAGCCTCTTTAATCAGTTGTAATTGCTCACCTTTAGGAACACATAACTTATCTAGCCTATAGAGTGACCTATCTTGGAGATGGTAGTTAACTATGTTGTCACCAGTGTGCACATGAATTTGGATCTATAACTACTAAAAAATCTCTTTGAAGTCCTCATCCTCTAAATATGCCTCTCTATATGCATCAAGGGTGAATTCTCCATGTGCATCAAAGTTCCCAAATTTGTAATATTTGATGTGGGTGGTCTTGAAATCATGTTGGGCAACTTGTTTGTGCTTCCCTTCTTATACTTGATCAATAAATGAAATTGGTGTATAAACTTTGTCCATTTGTAATGTTTGGTCTATTGTAGCTTACTTTGGGACTGCAAGTATTATGGTTGTTGGTGATCTATGTGGATTACTATCTCCTTTCCCATTAGATAGTGTTTCCATTTCTTCACATCTTACACTAGGGCATAGAGTTCCTTATCATAGGTAGGGAAGTTAAGAACTGCCTCATGAAATAATTTAGAATGGTAGCATACGGGACATCCTCCATGCATCAATACTACTCCCATAGAATACCCACTCGCATATGTCTCCACTTTGAAGGGTTGCTGCAAGTTTGCTATTTCCATAACTAGTGCTTGACTAACCTTCTTCTTAGGTTTCTCGAAGGCCCTTTGTTGACCCTTTCCCTACTGGAAACTCTTTCCACTTGTTGTTATGGCATGGAGTGGTGTTTCTACTGTTGAAAATGAGGCTATCAATTTCTTTAGGTATTGTGTTTCCCCAAGGAAACTCCTAAACTCAAAAAAAAAATAGTAGGCACTGACCACTTCATGATGGTCTGCAATTTGGGAAGTTCAATTTTCATCTCCCCCAAAAAATATTATTTGATGCCTCAAAATTCTCTTGGAAGGTTTCATACCCCAATCTACTAAACTAGGTCCCGCTAGTAAAAATGTCCATGTGAGTTGACTCCTCCAGTTTTTCTACTCTAAAAGCATCAAGATGGATTAAAAACAATATAATGATCTAATTTGAATCATGCCTCCCCATTTTGGGGGGATTTTGGTCCCCAAAATATTCTACTAAATGAGGTGAGGAATTTTTTTCTCTACCTTCTATCAACTGTACCATTTAGCCTTACCAAGAAATTGTCCTTTCAACCTAGTCAACCAAAAGTCATGCTATGCATGTCTCATAGTTATGAACCTATTCTACAAAATTGTATCTTGTGTCAACTCAGTTTGAGCATCTGGTGCCAAATTCTCTACATAATCCTAATACATGTTCCTTTTCCTAATCTAGCATGTAAGTCTCACAGAGTTTCAGGTTCTCTACATTCACAACTAAGTAAATGTGCATGTATGGAGGTACATTGAGTCTTATCTCCAACCTTTTCTAGTATCTCACAGGGACCATACCGCAAAACCTTAATTTTCTTACCAGGAACTTGTAGCCTCTCCTTATTCAACTCTAACCATAATTTATCTCCCACCTTAATCAAATTCTCTATTATGTGTTGATCATCTCTGGCCTTATATGTGAAGCGAACAAAGTTCCTTCTATAAATTAATTACTCCAAAAGATTTGGAATATCAAAATATCCATTAAGGATATAAATATTATATTAAATAAAATGAATAAGAATGAATATGATTTACAATGAGAACAAGCAGCTTGCTTATATATCACGCAAGTGTCTCTTCATGAAGAGTCATGTCTTATTAGACATGCCTCTTCAACCCAATTACTACTTAACTAATAATTAATTATGATTATTATCATTTACATTATATTTATATTATTTATATATTTTATTCGTTACATTGCCTCCTTCCTCGAAAAGCTTTGTCCTCAAAGCTTGTCGATGAAAAAAAGCTTGATCTCTTTTTCTGCTTCGAAAATCTTTCTTTCTCGGAATAGTCATCCTCGTCGATACAAGTTGATAAGATCTTCTTAGTGACAAACAAAATTGTCGCACTGAGAAGGGATTAGACCATCCCAAACTAATCTTTTGTATAGTGTTCTGATCACTGGAATTTTGTAACGACTTGTTACCATAAGATTGGATTGATGTTATGTCATTATTCTCTGGAACATTAGTTTGTTGTTTCTGTTCTGAATGGTCCTGATATGTAGCTTGGTTGAGTTGTCTAATCTTGTGATTCGGATGCCGATATAAAGTTTTTAGATTTTCTTCTGGTGAGGATGTTATTGAATTGGTTATGGAACATTCACTTGGGATGTTCATTGTCTGAACTGCAACATCTACGTG
>APFE031670253.1:0-16092 GCA_000404065.3 Pinus taeda
AAATTCAATATCATTGAAATGATGTACGTCAGGTTAATTCTAAGTAATGATTCATAGTGGTGTGCTGTTCAATGATTCGCATTGCTAATTTTCTCAAGCTGGTAATCTTAACAAAGCCTTATTGTGCTAGCCATACTCCTCCATCCTGATATCTTATTGGAAGTATCCCGTTAGATGTAGGAAATCTTTTAAACCAATTTTTATTTGATATCTTATTGGAAGTATCCCGTTAGAGGTAGGAAATCTTTTAAACCAATTTTTATTTTGTAAATTTCTTGACCAGCAGTGAGAGGTAGTAAACCCTTTAAATCACGTTCTTTTTTATTTCATGAATTATTTTAATTTATTAAGAAAAACTTATATTGCGTTTAATGTCTTCTCAAAAATGGTTATGTTACATTTACATCTAATGTATGTTTACTTACGCAATGTTTTTGTTATTAATAGTTTAAGTAAAACACTTATTAAATTTACTTCGACAGTTACACTAAAATGTGCAATAACTTCCCTATAATTATATTTATGCAAAGAGTTGTTATATTTATCCAGAGAGTTACCCTTCCACTTGTTAAGATGCTAAGATAATACAAGAAGGAAGCAAAAGAACAACACTCCTTCAATGATCCATCATGACCCTTTTTTCCAACTATTTATTATATTTTAGAATTAGAAAAACAAATATAGGGTACAATTTTATAGTATAATTAATAATTTAATTAATTTTATTTTATTTTAGCAATATTGGGGAATAATATTTAAAAAATAAAATTATTAACTAACATTTAATTTATATATATTTATTAAATAAAAAGTTATATATTATATAAATAAAACTATTATATAAAGAGATTAACGAAATTAACGAATATATAAATATAAAAGGTTTAAAATAAATATAAATTTTCTTTTTAATACACAACTTTATAGTGGGATATATGATTTTGTTTTATGAATATATATTATGCCCCTCGCAGAAACAAAATATAACCATATTTATTATAATACAAATATTTTCAATTACATTTATATATTCATGAAGAGTACATTTATGTATATTACAAGCAAAACACTATAGATTGAAGTATATCAATTTTTAAGTTATCCCTCAAATAAATATTTTTTGAAAATTATTATATTATAAAAGATTTTTTAAAATACTGATTACAATATTGGAGTTTTTTATTATTATTATTTAAAAATTAAACTTAAAATTTAATTTAATTTATATATATATTATATATATATATATATATATATATATTTAAGTTTGATATGACTGATAATTTTTCAACATATCTTAAATAAATTACTTCTCTAATGTGGCGTGGATATTGGACCGGGTGAACTTCACATCAAGGAAGTACCTTAATAAAGCACTTGATCAACATCTATCCAAAACCTCATAGACAAAAATTCACTTATTAATAATATTAATAATAAGTATACTTTTAGGTTTAAGCTTAATTTTCAATAATAATAAAGTTTATAATATTAATCCCTTGGCTTTAATATTATTCCCATGGGTTCATAATCCCTTGGGTTTAATATTATTCCCTTGGGTTTTTACTATTAATTTGTTGGGTTTAACCATCATCCAACATTGCATTATGACAAATATTGTCTTAATATGAAAGTCAACCATGGTCTTATGTCTCATTGTGACAAGGATTGCCTTGATATGAAAATCAATCATGGTCAACCCTGGTCCACCATGGTTCAACATCCCATTATGACAAAGATTGTCTCAATATGAAAATAAACCATATTAAACCATGGACGACCATGTTTCTTTTAGGGTTTATAATGTTTAACTTAGGGTTTATATACCTTTTGTTTATAATATTAATCCCTTGGGGTTAATATTATTCCCTTGGCTTCATAGTCACTTGGGTTCATAATCCCTTGGGTTTTGAGTATTAATCCCTCAGGTTTATTATTCTCTTGCATTTATAATATTAGTCCCTTCAATTTATTAGTGCAAAGGTTCATATTCGTAGGGTATAATATTATTCATAAGATTTATAATATTAATCCTATAATTTAATATATATCCCTTGATTTTATAATCATGGCCAACCATGGTCCAATGTCACATTGTGAGAAAGATTGTCTCGATATGGAAATCAACTATGGTCAACCATCATCAACCATTGTCAACCAACATAAAGCATGGTTAATCACGGTCAACCATGATCCAACGTCACATTGCGATAAAAATTGTCTCAATATGAAAATAAACCATGGTCAATCTTTGTGAACCATGGTTATTCATGATCAACCATTGATGACCATGGTTAACCATTGTCTAACATAGTATTGTGAAAAATATTGTCTCAATATGGAAATCAACCACGATATAACGTTGAATTGTAAGAAATATTGTCTAAATATGAAAATCAATCATGGTCAACCATGGTTAATAACCATGGTCACATTGTGACCAAGATTATGTCATGGTCCAACGTCACATTGCGACGTGCATGGCCAGTCATCGTCAACCATGCTCTGTCACATTGTGATAAATATTGTGTCGATATGAAGATCAACCATGGTCAATAATTGTCAACCATGGTAAATCATGGTTAGCCATGGTCAACCATCATCCAATGTCGCATTGTGACAAAGATTTCCTTAATATGAAAGTCAACCATGGTTAACCATGGTCTTATGTCTCATTGTGACAAATATTGTCTTGATATAAAAATCAATCATGGCCAACCATGTTCCAATGTCACATCATGACAGAGGTTGTCTCAATATGAAAATTAACCATGGTATGCCATGGACCACCATGTTGATTTTAGGGATTATAATATTTAACTAAGGGTTTATATACCTTCGGTTTATAATATTATTCTTTTGGGTTTAATATTATTTCCTTGGGTTTATAATATCAATCTCTTAGGTTTATTAATCTAAGGGTTCATATTCCTAGAGTATAATATTGTTCATAAGGTTTATAATATTAATCCTAGGGTTTGATATAAATCCCTTGAGTTTATAATCATGGTCAACCATGGTCTAATGTCACATTTTGACAAAGATTTTCTCAATATGAAAATCAACCATGGTTAACCACCATTTTCCATCATCAACCATCATCAAGCATGGTTAAGTATGGTCAACCAGTGTCCAATGCCATATTGTGACAAAAATTGTCTCGATATGAAAATCATCCACATTCAATCATGGTCAACCATGGTCAACCATGGTTAACCATGGTCGAACATTACATTGTGACAAAGGTTGTATCAATATGAAAATCAACCATGGTCTAACATCGAATTGTGAGAAAGATTGTCTCAATATGAAAATCAATCATGGCCAAACATGGATAATAACCATGGTCACATTATGACAAATATTATCTGATGTTTGAACATAACATTGTGACAAGCATGGTCAACCATGGTCCAACATTGTATTCTAGCAAAGATTGTCTCAATGTGAAAGTCAATCATGGTCAACCATGGTCGAAAGCTTCTTTGTGATAAATATTGTCTTGATATAAAAATAAATTATGGTGAACTCTAGTCAACCATGGTCCAATGTCACATTGTGACAAAGATTGTCTCAATATGAAATTCAACAATGGTAACCCTTAATCATCCATGGTCCAACGTTGCATTGTGACCAAAATTGTCTTAATATGAAAATAAACCATGCTAAACAATGGTCAACCATGTTGATTTTAGGGTTTATAATATTTAACATGGAGTTTATATACCTTGGGTTTATAATATTTATCCCTTGGGTTTAATATTCTTCCCTTCGGTTTTTAGTATTAATCCCTTGGGTTTAATATTATTCCCTTGGGCTTAAAATCCCTTGGTGTTTTAATATTAATCCCTTGGGTTTAAAATATGAACCCCTTGGGATTATTAATGTAAGGGTTGGTATTACTAGGGATCAATATTATTCATAGGGTTTATAATATTAATCCTAGGGTTTAATATAAACCCCTTGGGTTGATAATCATGTTCAACCATGGTCAACCATCATCCAACATCGCATTGTGACAAAGATTGTCTTAATATGAAAGTCAACCATGGTCAACCATGATCCTATGTCTCATGTGACAAAGATTCTCTTGATATGAAAATCAATCATGGTCAACCCTAGTAGACCATGTTCCAACGTTGCATTCTGACAAATATTGTCTTGATACAAAAATCAACCATGGTATAACATGGAAAACCATGTTTAACCATTAGTAACCATGTTCAATCATGGTCAACCATGGTCCAACATCACATTGTCACAAAGATTGTCTATATATGAAAATCAACGATGGTCAACCATAATCAACAATGCTCAAATCATGGTCAACCATGTTCCAACATTACATTCTGACAATGTTTTTCTTTATATAAAAGTCAACCATGGTCAAACATGGTCACTCATGGTCAACCATGTTCAAACATGGTCACTCATGGTCAACCATGTTCAATCATGGTCACTCATGGTCAACCATGTTCAATCATGGTCAATATGAAAATCAATCATGGTAAACCTTGGTTCGATGTCACATTGTGAGAAAGATTGTCTCAATATGAAAATTAATCATGGTCCGACGTTGCATTATGACAAAAATTCTCTTAATATGAAAATCAACCATGGTCAACCATAGTCAACCATGTTTGTTTTAGGGATTATAATATCAATCCCTTGCATTTATTAATCTAAGGGTTCATATTCCTATGGGTTAATATTATTGATAGGGTTTACAATATTAATCCTAAGGTTTAATATAAATCCCTTCAGTTTATAATCCTTTGGGTTTATTAATGCCTTGGCCTTATAATATTAATAATCCCTTATGTTCATAATTTTAATTCCATTGATTTATTAATAATATATATTCATTTTGAAGGATTTAATTTCATTATTATTATTAATAATTCATTAATTATTTAGTAATTTTAATTAAATTAATTAATTTAAATTTACTATTATTTTAATTTTTTAGTAATAATATTAATTGATAAATTTAATAAAAATTCCTCTTCATAATATTAATAATGATTTAAGTAATAAATTAATTCTCATATTGGAATGCTATATGATCATGATAATAAGCCAAGATCTTCATAAGAAATTCACATAGAAAACTTAGGGTCAATGTGTTTTTGAACCTCTATCTAGGTTCATCGTCATGACAAGGATGAGGAGAAATATCAACATACCACTAATTTATATCAGAGATGCAATGATAAAAAATTAAATATAAATAAAAATATATGTTATGGGATAAAAAACAAATTATTTATTACTTATTTTTGAATTTAATTTGAATATATTTAATTTCTATTTTTTAATTCAAAATTATTATATGACCCTAACAATTTCAATATTTTATTATATAATTTATTAAATTCTAATATTTTATCAATTAAAATCATATTAAATTAAATAATGATTGATAAAAAATTATATCTATTAATAGAGAGGGAAAGTTATATAATATTAAATATTACTAAAAAAAAATGATAAATACAATAATAACAAAATTCAAATAATATAAAATAAAAACATATAAAATAAAAGAGACCCTAGAATAGAACAAACACCAACCAGGAAAGGAGAAGGAAACAAAGGAGTGGAGAAAAACCTTGGTGGTTAAGAACAAAGAGAAGAGACCCATGAGTTTCTTAACTTCCATCCATTGTCCCTATTAAGAGTCTTACTTCTCTTTTCAATCTTGATAGCTTCTCTTAATTTTCGGTGATGGAAATGATCAACCCTAGTGAGGACCTTAGAATCCTCTAAGCAAATATGGTCTTTCAATAATTCTGCATGTTCTACTAGAGCAGAGGAGAAAGTCCTACAATGTTTAAGGTCTGTTGCATTCTCTTGAATCCTCTCGGAAATAGAATGACTAGTCTCTCCAATGTAGGGAGTTACACAATAACATGGAATTGAATAAACACCCTCCATGATTTTGGGATTTACGAACCTTAAAGAGCCATGAATGGTTTCTAAAGGTTTAAACGTGAGCTCAATATTTTATTTCCTTATAATCCTAACAATCTTGTGAGTCGTCCCCTCGATAAAAGGAAGTTGGACTAGAGGCCACCTCAACCAACTCTTCCTTAGTTCTAGGTCATTAACTAGCTTTTAAAAAGGCTCAGAAACTTTAGAAGTTATTATAACCATTCTTCTTAAAGACATTTAAGACATGGGTTTTTCGCATAAGCCAAATGGTCCTCATTGTAGGAATTTACAACGTAAGTTCCTGAGACAGAACACCAAAGGACATCACCCACGAACGAATCATAGATATACACTAGTATTATTGATGTGGTTAAAGCCTTCAAAGAGGGAGACAATCTGCGACCTGAGCCAATGTAGCTACTTCAGGAAATTTATTAATAAAATAAAGAAAATTTACGTAAGCTTCTCTCATGAACAGTCACCCTACAAATGACCTTCCATGCTCTTTAAATAGAGATCATGGACCGATTGGGTGTTAAGCCACGGATCAAGTGTTGGTAATACTGAGGAGAGAATGAACCGTCGGATCACTTCATGTTTAGAACTAATTGTGACCGTCAAATTTTAAGTTACAAATGTACATAGTAAATAAACACACTTTACCTAACTTTACACTAGACCAAGTTATACTTAAATATTTCCTATGTGTCGGAATATCCTAACACCCCCCTTAAGAACAACTGGGGATAGGATTGAAGGATGTACAAGTATGACACAATAGGAGAAGGAAGGATGCATTAGAGCCTATCCCCCCTTAGTGACAGCTTCTTGAACTCCAACCATAAATCTAAATTTAGTAAACTTAGCCTCTCTAAGAGGCTTTGTAAACATGTTTGCAACTTGATCAACGGTTGAATAATATTGCACTTCAAGAACATGGTCATGAATGAGCTTTTTGGTGAAGTGCATGTGTACTTCAATGTGTTGGTGCGCTGATGTTGGATTGGATCTTTTCATAGTTGAATGGAACTTTGATTATCACACGAAAGTGTAGTCGGATGCTACTACTGAAAACCAAACTCTAATAGGATCTAACAAAGCCACAGGGATTCCTTACTAGATTCTACGGTGCCATGATACTCTGCTTCTGCTGAAGAAAGAGAAATGGCACTTTGTTTTTTGCAATCCTATGTAATAGTCCAGAGCCAAGGGTGAAGACATAACCGGCAGTAGACTTCCGATCATCAAGGTCACTAGCCCCATCACAATCAGTGAAACCAACCAATAGAGGAGATGCTTCTACACTGTAATGAATCCCAAACTAAATTGTACCTCGAACATAACGACGTGTTCTTTTAGCTGCTTTCCAATGACTTTCACGTGGGTTTTGCATAAACCAAGTAATAATCCAAACAACAAAGGAAAGATTAGGATAGGTATGGGTCAGATACAATTTTTTTCCTACAAGCTGACAATATAAGGTAGCACCAACTTCAGGGGAAGTAAAAGTGACTAAAAATTTCGCTCCAAACTGAGAGGGAGAAGGGGTTGGCCTACAATATTCCAAGTGAAAGTGGCATAGAAGATCACAAGGACACTGGGACTGGGAAAGGGAAATACCTTCCTTGGATTGCAAGACTTGAAGACCAAGAAAGTAATGCAAGTGTCCTAAGTCTGTCATTTCAAACTTCTTTTTAAGGTTGGACATCACATGGCTTATAAGTTTGGGATCACTACCAGTAACGATAAGATCATCAACATAAAGAACAATAATGATAAGAGACTTACCCACTTTCATGTTGTAGATAGTATTGCCAGAATGACACCTAGAAAATCTAGTATCTAAAAGAAAGATATCCATTTTGGCATACCAAGCCTGAGGGGCTTGCTTGAGAGCATAAAGGGATTTATTAAGCTGACATATAAGGCTCAAGTTTGTTTCTATAAAGCATGTAGGTTGTTCCATATAGATTTCTTCATGCAAGTCCCCATGCAAAAAGGTAGATTTAACATCCATATGATGGACTTCCCATTTGAAAGAGGCAGAAAGGGAAAGAAAATGGAGGATAGAGTTCATTTTGGTAATAGAGGAGAAGGTTTAAGTATAGTTAATGCCTTCAATTTGTGAAAAACCCTGAGCAACAAGATGAATTTTATGTTTATCAACTTTTCCATCTAGTCCATACTTGGTTCTGTAAACCCATTTGCATCTAACAAGTTTTCATCCCTTTGGAAGAGGAACAAGATCCCATGTATCATTTTTCCAATAATGAACGATATTATTCATTCATAGTTGCATCCCAATCTAGATGTCCTGAAGCTTCTGCAAAGGTTTTAGGATCATAATTCGCTGAATCTTAAGCCAATAAAGAAGAGTGTCTATCAATCTGAGAATAGGTATGCCACTAACCTGTAGGATCACTTGGAAAAGCACGTGCTGTAGCTCGGGTAGCACAGACCCATTTTGGAAGTTGACGAGCCAAAGGAGGATCGTCAGAAGGTGGGAGGGGGGGGGGTATTTTTTTAAATATAACATTATCATTCACTTTCACACATTCATGCACTTCGTCGGCATCTTCAACAACTTTTATTTAAAAATCCATAACTTCTTCATTCGGAAGCTGTTTTCAAATCTGTTTTTTTCAATCAGCCTAAGTTTTCAAGATCTTTACACTGGAACACTTAGTTTCAGCATCTACAACTTCAATTTATGTTAAAATGGAAATTCCATGCCATGTTATTCTTGATAGCACCAACTACTTTAATGGTGGTTCTAGATTGTGGATTTACTTAGATGTAAAAGTCTTTATAGAATAGCCTCAGGCCAGGAAACTAAACCTAAAGATGAAGATAAGGCAATCAAATGGGAAAATAGGCAAGATGAAACATGTGGGTTGATAGGGATGTCTATTTCTCTAGACCTTCTATTCCATATTGTAGAACTTGATACCCCTAACGAAGCAGTGAAATAACTCACTAAAGTTTTATGAATTAAAAATGAAATCAGAGTCCATCAACTCAAAAATGAGTTTCTTTCATTGGATCCGAATAATTTTTCTTCCATTGAAGAATTTTTGTCCAAGTTGAAGACCCTTGACTTCTCTTGGAAGGTGTTAAGGTTAAGAAAGAATATGGTAGCCCTATCTATTCCATTCTTACTAAGTTGGGACCAACCTACTTTGTGTTTGTTTCCACTTTCCATTCTACTAGAGAAGCATTTATTTCTCAAGGATAATACTACAAGTTCTCCTCTATTGACACCTTTGTGATTCTTTAATAAGAGAACAAGAAAAAATATTACATCTTGGTCTTCTTAATCTTGGAAACTCTTCTAAGAAAGCCTTATCCACCCAGCAATAACAAAATTCAAAGAATCCTAAGAAGCAGTATCCTAAAAAGAATGGTCCTAAACCAAACAAGGATCTTAAGAAATTTTAGTCTCAAAATGAAAAGTCATTTCAAAAGAATGATAAGGAAAATAAAAAAAATGGGAAGAAGATTGATATACATTTTCGCTTTTGTAATCAAGATGGCCACTTAGAATCCAAATGCTTTAAGAAGATGGAAGCCTTGGAAGGAACAATGACGAAGCATAACATCCATTTGGAGAACTCTTAAAATTCAACTTCATCTTCAGGAATAACACTTTCTGCATGTGTTTGTCAAGCATCTTGTTCTGCTTATGCACTAAATGTGTCTTCTTCTTTTCATTATCATGAGTGGCTCATTGATTCTAGAGCTTCTTATCACATGGCCAAAAACAAAGTCATGTTTTCTTCTTTAAATGATTGTAATACCAAAAATATATATGTTGGTGATGATAGATCTCTTAGTGTTGTAGGGACTAGAACTGTTCATCTAGACAACAACTAATTTAATGATGTATTATGTGTTCCAACCTTATCCTGCAACCTTCTATCTATATATCAGATAACTCATTCAGGTGAAGGTAAAATAGTTGAATTTTCACCTCACGATGTTGTAATTAAGAACCTAAGAGATCCTAAATAGGTTTTAGCTACTGACATTGCTGATGATTCTACAAGTTTGTATAAGTTTAACAACTTTGAGTCATCAACTCTTCCCTCGGTATTTGTTTCTCATAATGATAAAGTGAGCAAACTTTGGCATGAGTGATTTGGTCACTTAAGCTATCGCTCCCTTTAAAATCTATGTAAAGAAATATCATGATAGGTATTCCTATGTTATCTTGCAGAGATGGTGTTTGTTCTGGATGTGTACTCGGAAAAAATCATCAGGATAGTTTTGAAAAATTTGCCTCTTAGCATGCCTCAACCCCTTTACAACTTGTGCATAGTGATTTATGTGGTCCACTTCCAGTTGTTTCATTCTCTGGCTAAAGGTATTTCTTAACTTTCATTCATTATTTCTCCACATGCACTTGGGTATACTTCTTAAAACTCAAGAGTGAAGTATTTAACATGTTCTTGGCCTTTAAGGCCTTTGTTGAAAAACAATCTAGACATCAAATTCTTAAGCTAAGATATGATAATGGTAGATAATATGTTAACAACAAATTCATCAACTTTTGCACTAAGAACGAAATTCAAATGAAACATATTGTTCCATATACTCCACAACCAAATGGTGTAGCTAAAAGGAAGAATCACAACTTAAAGGAAATGGCTAATTCTATGCTTCAATCTAAAGGGCTTAGTCTCAATTTTTGGGCAGAAGCAATTAACTGTGTAAATTACATGGTAAATCACACTACTACTAAGGTTTTGAAGAACATCACTCCAAAAGAAGCATGGAGCTCAATTAAACCATATGTAAGTCACTTTCGTGTTTTTGGAAGTGAAGCATGGGCCCATATTCTAGATGAGAAACCCGAACCTTTAGAACCTAAGAGTCACCTTGGAAACTAGGTAAGGTTGAGGTAAGGCAAATCTCTACAAGCTTGGTAGTATCAGGATCCGTTATGTAATTGATAACATCAATAGGCCCCTTAATATGGATGTTAGAGTAAAGAGAAACAATATCAAAACTAACCATTAAATCTTCATGCTTAAATTTCACATCTTTCAACTTATTAACAAAAGAGAAAGAATCCTTAACAAAAGAACTAGACTTACGAACTAAAATTTTAAGCTTCTGAGCTACATACTTATCAAGGAGATACGTTGGCCCACCTATGGTATTGACAATAGGTCTAAGGGGGGGCATTCCTTATGAATCTTAGGAAGCCCATAGATCCTAGGACTCAGAGCATTACTTTCTATAAGCTTTTGACTTAATGAGCTCATAGATCTATTAGACTTTATATCCAAGGCAACAACTTTTGAAATCTTTTTAATGGGGTTCTTATTTAGCTTTCTATAGCTCCCACTATTGCAAAGGTAATCTAACATCTTCTTTCAATAATCTTATCTATCTAAAATCACCACCCCTTGTCCTTTATGTGCCTTAAGGACAACAACATAAATGTTATTGTTTAAATATTTTTGGGGCTTCAAATTCTGACTTGCTAATATTGCATTTAGGCGGCTCAACATTCCTAACAATCATGAAACAATCTTGCCTAATTACGTCTTTAATGTGATTAGGCAACTCTTTGATGCCAGATTCAATGGAGCTAATGATCTTGTCAACCAGAATCTTTCTTGGGGCTTGAGAAAACCGTTTTATTCTACAATCAAATAATTAATAATTAATAAATATTAATAGTTATCAAATATTCTTTCATTTAGTAATAATTTTTAAATAACATAAGTTTAAGTTAAATATGAAATAACATTTAATATTAGATAATAATAATATAAATTAAAGAATAATCTTAAGTATAATGATAAGAACAAGTAATTTTATTGCATAGCCTTTTTTGTATTATTATTTTTACTTTATATATTTATGAATGATAGATACAAACTAAGCCTTCCCCTATATCAGCCACATTAATTAATGGGATTTATCTTTAGTGAAATTTTTTGGAAGTTTTTTGAGGGGTTTTTGGTATTGAAATCACAAGCATGATGGATAACCACTCCATAATTGAATTGCCCTAGAGTTTTTTTAGGGTGCTAAATCATCCATATATACAGTGACCCAAATCAGGATTTCAGCTCAAATTTTTCCACCGGATTCTAGCACTAGAAAAAGGCTAAAGACAACTTCTCATTAATGTGGATGTGGTAGTATGTAAAGTTAAAGAATTAAAAAATAAAATGGTAAGATTAAAACATTTTAAATAGTTTTAGTATTTTACATTTAAGGCCATTTTTCAATTTGTTTAGAACATATGGAATATTGGTCGAAATGACAACTCTAATTTATGTAATCTACATAAATGAAATGAAAACAGAAATTTTCATGTGGTTAAATCCATTTATGCATATTATAATATATAATAGATATAAACAGTATAGATGTAATTTATAAACTCATGCAATCTGAGATACAAATCTATGTAAAATTAGTATATATCCATCTTAATTACTAATTAAATCTATTTAAAAAAAAGCCATTTTTTTAATTTTGCTTTTATTAGCCTTTTATTACCCATTTAATTTATGAAATTAAACTATTTAGCAATATTATTTACCGTTCTCGTAATGCTTAAAATATTTCGAATAGGGAAAAGTAATTTTTCATACCAATTATTTTTCTGATCAAAGTAAATGCAGCATGCAAAAGTAATTTTCAAAGTTATCTGCAATTGAAAATAAATGTTAAACGAGGAGAAAATTTATTCGACTATGCAAACAATGCCCATAGATCGACCCTTGAAGAGTGAAGGAAAATCTATGAGACCACAGGAAGGCGAAAAGATCAGGTAAATCTCAACCAGAAACTATGTTTCTGTTTGACTGTGAAGTACTCTCACATCTGCACATTATTTTTTCTGTTATTGTTCCAGAATTGCACTGTACAGATTTCATGGCCTCTCTGGGTAGTAAACTGCAAGCTCTGGACACAAGCTCAAACGAATAAGAATGTTCCAAAATGCAATCAGAGAATTTAAAATATTCGATACCTCAAAGATGCAATGACAACTCAAGTTCCACATCTTTTGTACTCATGGTAACCATACGGCCAGGCGTTGTATTGTACTGTTCAGGATCTTCATTTCTGGTCACTTTCACTAAAGGTAAAGACCTCGACGGCAATTCGATGTCATTTTTGGCCCTTCTTGTATTGTGCTGCTGAGAGTCTTGGTTTCTGGCCCTTTTCACAGAAGTTCACAGAAGCTAAAGAGGTCGACACCAATTCGATGTCATTTCTGGCCCTTGTTGTATTGTGCTTCCGAGAGTCTTGGTTTCTGGTCCTTTTCACAGCAGATAAAGAGGTCGATACCAATTCGATGTCATGTCATTCGAGGGCAACTTGATAGGCCACTGCTCAAAGTGAGGCTGATTATAATTTGATAGGTACACTCTCTGCAACTCAAAATTGTGAGAAACTGTGCCACTGGAAGCAAATATAACATTACTAGGCTGTTGGCCTACAACAGGAGGATACTGAAAGCCGTCAGTTGGCGAGCTATTGAGAACCGGATTCGATTTGCTTGCAGTTCGGTCATTTCTATGGGCATTCTGATGGCCTCCCAGTGCCTTAGAACAGTAGAACTGTTTTGAGCAATAGCGGCAACGAAAGACGCGGTCTTTAGTGCCCTGAGCGGTGCTTCTGTTCTTGGAAGCAGAAGCCGCTAACTGCGGCACCACGTTATGGTCGTTGCGGCTGAAATTCGTGTAGTGTTGGGTGAGATCCACTCCAGACAGTCTGAGCTGTTGCTTCTTATGATCGCCGCCTGAGCCATGCATCCCCTGAATATTTGTATATATGACTTATGGCTTTCGTAGCGTTATATTTCTAACACCGACCGAAAAACCATATATGCATGCATATAGACGTACTTCCTAGCGTTCTGTTCCTACGTAATCTTTGTATACGTGGTTCGATTTACAAAACCATATATATAGACAGGTTTGATTTACAGGGCTGCTTACGAAATAAAATCATAGACAATTGAAGTTGTTACACCTATTTCAAAAATAAACTAATAAAATAAAATAACTTACTGGATTCGCTTATCAACTCGCTCGAATATATATTTTATACGTTTGTCATTCGATAAATAAACCACATTTTACGTTTGGGAGTGAGTTTGCCATGGGTTTGTTTTGTTTTATTTTATTTTAATGTTCTAGGATAGTTCAATTGGCCATTTTTGTGTTATCAATATCAAAATTCGAATTTCAAAAGATAATAATTTATTTTAATTTAATTTTTTTTTTATAGTTAACTAGCTGCATTTTTTTATTAAATTCGAAAATAATAATATTTAATTTTAACATGAATCATATTACATCAGAATGGTCCCCTTTTATGGAGATCTCTAACATTATCATGGAAAAATTTGGAAGTAATCAATTTTAATATTTATTTTGTTATAATTTTTTAATCCTTTATTAGTAAATCAGAACTTTTATAATAAATATAATAAAATATAAATGTTATTAAAAATGAAATATTATTTAATCATGTAAAGTAAATATAATTGATAATATTAAATATTCTATAGATTTTATGACACTTTACATTTTAGATGGAAATGTATGTTGGCAATAAATCATAATGTTTATATATAAAGGATGAAGGACATTGTTTATATTTATATATTTATTTATTATTTATTAATTTAATTAATTTTTTTAAAAGTTTGATGTCAATTGAACAATTAATTGAACAATTGACTTCACATCAAGGGAAACTTTTACAAAGCACGAAATCAATATGGGAAATTCGAATTCAGAATATTAATAATTTATTTTATTTTTTTTTGGAGATTACAATTTTTTATGCTTGAAACTATTAAGTTAGGTTCATCTCTTAATTAAATTTAAAAAATATATTATTTAATTAAGGTTCATCTCTTATTAAATTTAAAAAATATATTATTTAATTGTTAGAGATTTCGGGAATAGCATTGTGTAATATATATGATATGTCTCACATGTGTGATCATTACAATGTGTGATCATTACAATGTTTTAGATGGTGATTTCATCCATCATTATGGACTAAAGAGAACCTTGTGAAGAGAGTCACCATCCTAAACATTGGATGAATCATTCATATTATGAAATGCTTTTCTAGAAATCTCTAACAAGATAGATGAACTGTAGAAGTCTCCAATCAATTATATTCTTGAAATTAAATTTATTTATTTAATATTTAATTTTTATCTCTTTAATATTTAATAATTTTTTTTTTATAATAGAATATAATAAATATATTATATTATTGAAATAATATTTATTTAATTATGTAAGTAAATATAATTAATATATGTTAGATCTAAGACTTTTGTGATCCATAATGTAGAAGAAAGTCTTTCAGATTAATCACATAGTTAGGATTTGGTTGAGTTTAGAACCAACTAATGTGGTTCATCCTCAGGACAAGGTGAGAAATCCATAGATTAAAGGAATAA
The DNA here is from genome assembly GCA_000404065.3 of Pinus taeda. Classification (NCBI taxonomy): domain Eukaryota; kingdom Viridiplantae; phylum Streptophyta; class Pinopsida; order Pinales; family Pinaceae; genus Pinus; species Pinus taeda. The sequence continues at coordinate 15,389 of APFE031670253.1, forward strand.
ATAGTAAGGATCCAACATTGCCCAGCATTAGCTATTAAAAATTAGCAGTTGGTGGATTAGGTAGTAGGTAACGAAAATAATTATTTAGGGACTAGAGGTAAGGAAAAATATTCTCTATTTAGTTAAAGGTAGTTGTTACAAAGGAAAAAAAATAGTAATTAACAACTATATTAACAACTATTTTTAATTAAATATAGAATATTTTTCCTTACCTCTAGTGTAGAGCCTCTATTCTACACCTACTTATCTACCATTTTCCTCAGTCTTTCCTTCACTTTTGCCTCATTTTCACCATAAAACCACCCAGATCATTACATTAGGTTTTATTAAGCATGATCAAGCAAGTTTTGCTAATGGATGACTATTTGTTTAGATTTTGACTTACTTACAGGAATCCCGCAGCTATCTGATGATCCTGCAGCTATCTGAAGATCCTACAGCCTTTTTGTTAAACGCAATGTTCCACGTGTCGGTTTGCCAGATGAGCCACATGGGCACTTAGGTATCAACGTGCTCGAGGTTCCTGTCCCATTTTTCTAGCCATCCACGTCAGCTTCATCCACGGTCAAAGCTGGTCAAGTTACGGTCAACTCAAGGCTGTTTAACGGTGATTGTGAGCTGCTTGGTCACGTCATATTAAACGGTGATTTTTCCACGATCTACAGGTGGCAGGGGACATGATCCAACATGGGATTCATTACCCA
>APFE031670254.1:7695-30436 GCA_000404065.3 Pinus taeda
GATCGGGAAGAGGAAATCTACATGAAGTAACCTGAAGGATTTGTGGTGAAGGGTAAGAAAGAACTCGTATGAAAGTTAAAGAAATATTTGTAGGGGTTAAAATAGTGCCCAAGGATGTGGTATCGGAAATTTGATACATTTATACGGGGGAGATTTCTGATAGAAATATGAGAGATATTAGATATTAGAGATGTAATATATCGAAGGAAGATGAAATAAAAGTTGAAATGTGAGAGAAATTATGATATGAAATGTGTTGATATAAATAATAATAATTGTGGGACCAGAGGATGATTATAATATTACTTTATGTAAAAATGTACAAGCCTTTTATGAATATTGATAAAAAGCCTTTTTATACGATTCTTTTATTAAAGAAAGCATTGGGGAGTTCGAAATCAAGGAGGAGCTTTATCATAACATTCTTTAAAGTAAAGTTATGATGTAATAGAGTTTCGATAGGGATCTTCCAATATAGATTTTACTTCGAGAGTAGGTCCCATCGAAGCTTTGGTTTATCGTAACATATTTTAAAGTGTAGCTATGATACAAGACATTGTGATAAGGAAAATACTTAAGTTTCTCAAACTTCATAGTAAATTCAAACATGCTCCAATTTTATTAAAATCAAACACTATATTAAAAGAAATTAAAATATAAAAAGTAAAGGGTCCCCATTATTTATTAATAGCTAAGTATAAAAATGGGGGGTTGTTGAATGCTACAATATTACACAACCTCGTTCTTAATGGATGAGCACCTTTTCATATTTATGATTAGATTCTCGTGCTAGAACATCTTCAATCCATACCTTAAATTTCTTAAATACTCCTCCTTGGACCAACTGAATACTAAGATATCATCTAGATACACAATCACAAATTTCTCCATATATTCTTTTAAAAACTAATTTATTAATCTCGTAAAATTATTGGGTACATTTGGCAAACCAAATGGCATAACCAACTACTCATACAATCCTTCATTGGTTTTAAAAGTTGTCTTCAATTCTCTCATTTTCAGATTTTGATATGATGATATCAACTTTCTAGATTTATTTTGGAGAAATACTAAGCATAACTTAAACAATATAAAAAATATTCTATCATAGGTAAAGGAAATTTGTACCTTATTATGATCTTATTTATTTCTTTGAAGTCCATGAACATCCTCCCTCATCCAACCTTCTTTGGAGTCAACACTTTAGGGACTACAGATAGGCTCAAACTCTCTTTGATCAACCCTTTATTTAGAAACTCTTGCACTTGATTCTTGATTTATTCATTCTCTTGGTGTAGGTTTTAACCCTTTACATAAAATACTTGTATACGAATTCTAAAAACAGAAAATAAACAATGGCGAGAGCATAAAACATAAAATAGATATACATAGATATTTCACCTGGATCCCAAAACCATGACTATCAGTTTGATTTTTCATTATATTCCTTTAAATGTTACAACATACACATATATATACATGTCAAAGCATCCATATACCCCAATCCATGAATATTGGATTAGAATATAAACGTAGTTCCCTTGACAAGATCTACAAGATAGCATTGGAATAAAACCATCATGCCCAAAACCATGTGAAAAACCAATGCACAAAACCATAAGTAGGTTCGCCCACCTAATATAGGGTCCAAAAAAAAAAAAAATCCCCGAGCACTGCCCTAAACCCCATAGAGGGGGGATACTACCCCCCTCAAACCCCCCGATAGGGGGGATTCTGCCCCCACTATGATACCCCCCACTACACTCGGTGCAACGAATGGGGAGCTCCCCCCCCCCGCTTCTAACTTTCCGCGTCACACGTGGGACTATTTTTCGAAAGAATATAATGCACACCCAACATTCTCCCGCTTGTTGTTTCCACACAGGGGGTCACTAAAGAGCTTAGTCATTGGTCCAGCCTTGCAATGCCCATTGTTTCTCTACACCAAGAAAATTCTCAGTGCTCCTAGACTTTGTCAATGCATCTGTAGTATTCTTTAAAGTGTACACCTTTACCAGCAACAACCTTTTGTCCTCAACCATATCCCCCACAAAGTGATACTGAACATCAATGTGCTTTGTCTTTGAATGATAAGCATGGTTCCTTGCCAAGAAAATTGCACTTTGGCTGTCATAGTCTATCCTTATAGCTCACTATACTAACCCCATACTCGAACACAATATCTATAACCAAATTTCTTCCTTTCTTGCATGAGCGGTTGCCATGTATTCTGCCTTTGTAGTTGAAAGTGCCACTATAGATTGTCTCTTTCTCATCCAAATGACTAGATCTCCAAATAGGTTAAACACATACCCACTTGTAGATCTTCTCTAATCTAGATCTCCATCCCAGTCTACATCAACACAACCAAAAATGTCCAAAACTATGTCCAATATTGGCCTTCCTTGGTAGCACAAACCATAATCACTAGTGCCATGGAAATACCTGAAAACTCACTTCACTATTGTCCAATGCTCCTTCCCTTGTTTTGACATAAACTTGCTCAATACACCCACTACATGTGCAATGTTTGGTCTAGTAGAAACCATTGCATACATAAGGATACTAGCTACACTTACGTATGGAACATGGGACATGTCCTCTTCCTCTTCTTGTGTCTTGGGACATTGTTCAATAGATAAATTTACACCTATAGGAATAGGAACCTTCACCAGTTTACTATCCTGCATATTAAACCTCTACAGGATTGTCTTTACATACTTCGTCTAGTTTAACCAGAGCTTCCTCTTTTCCCTATCTCGTTTAATTTCCATTCCTAAAATATAGTTTGAACCATCGAGATCCTTCATGTCGAACTTGGAAGATAATTGGGTGTTCAAATCCTGGATAATTTCTTTGTCATTTCCAATCAAAAACATATCATCCACATACAAGACCAGATAAATAACATGGTCACTGTTATGCTCCTATAGCAATAGGTGTCATATTTCATGATTGACTTGATGAGCTCTGTAATATGTTCATACCTTTCTTGTTGCAAATGTTTTCCATATTTTCAAAAAATAAAAAAATTTAAAAAATGTAAAGAGGGTATATCCTAAAAGAAAAATCAAAGGGTAAAAAGAATAAAATGGTCAAAAAAGTGAAAGAAATGAACCCCAAACAAAAATAGACCAGGAAAGTGTGCAAGTCTAAATGCCACTACTTATTACTCTTGTACAATAAACAATTGTGTGCAACTTGTTACTTTTGCCACAATTCATGAAGAGTCAAATTGTTTAAACTTGGCTCATTCATTTTTCAATTTCATGTTGTAGAATAGAGAATACAATCTGACCAAACTGTTTAAACTTGGCAAATAAGTAGATAGGTAGAGTAAATAAAAAGGAGCTCAACAGTTTAATCTGAGCCCTTGGATGTAATAAGTGTAGGCTTAGGTAGGCTTGCCATGTAAAAGAAAAAGAAGATTGATAAGGGTTTTCCAGTCTAAGTGCACCCAAATAAAGAAGGAAAAAATGTTAGGTTAAAGTAGGTAGGGTAAGTAGATGGTGTTGCAGAATGATACTTGTGATGAATAATGTCTCTAAATGTGTTAATTTTCACTTTTATTACAAGTGCAAGGAAGACATTTCACTTGATGCAGTTCAAGCAAGACGAAGTTAAATAACTAACTCCCCTTCACATTTTTCCCTAAATTTTTCACTAATTCCCCCTAAAGTATTAAGGTCTTTGAAAATCAAAGGGGTTCAGAGCATTTCTCTAACATCTGGAGGGACCAGACCCTCGGCCAAATAATTTAAAAGCCTAACTACTTAATATCATTCATAAATCATTCACTTCATTTCATTTCATAAAGTTTGCCTAAGTAAAATCCTATTTTACTTAGGAAAATTTACAATCTCACCCATAAATCCCTTTTCCCACTTTAGCCTAATTTTTAATGTAAAAATTTTTAACATTTAACTTGGCGCTTTTCATTTCATATCATAAGTCATATTAACTTTAACATATAATATATAACTCCCGGATAAACATTTAGTTATTTCCTGTACTATGTAAATATATTAAAAACCCTGATATTTTATGTATTCCCACCCTGGTTGAAATACAACCATAGTCATAGTTTAAAATAGGGATTAATAAACTTATCTGAAGTTTGTTAATAACCTTTCCCTGCCACATGACAACGAGATTAGTTAACTCTCAGTTAACTAATAACCCTCCCTCGACCAATCAAAATGCCCCCGATACGATTAAACTTTTGTTTATTATGTCGAGCCCACTACATAACTCCCCGCCATCTCCGAAGCCCGTCAGTCGTCCGATCTCTACCTTTTCATCCGACAATTGACGGCGATATCGCGACCCCCTTACCACTGCACGTTAACTTGCGATCACCAGGTGGTTTTCCGCTCGTACCAAAGCCACGCGTCACGCAACTAACATGCTTGCTTTCCCTCCATCCAAAACTGCCCAGACTCCAAAAGCGATGCAATACAAAGCACTTAACACCCTTCACATAGTGACAAAATGTCACATTCTGCTTACGTCATACGCCCAATAAAACCAAAAACCCCTACAACCTCAGTTTTATGAAATAAAGCAAACAAATGTCATTTTCGTTGTAGTATGTTGCACCACCTAAAACCTCTGTTAACCAATTCAAGCATGGTTTACCTCCTGAAAAGCCTTTTGGACTCACTCCACTGACCTCTCAAGCTCAAATGAAAACTTTTCGACCTCTCATGCAAGCCAATGCTTTCTTAACAATTTGTTTTGTTTTACAGATGATCAGAAGACCACAACCTTGGATAAACAGTCTTAATACTAGTCATAAGACCTGTTTACTCCAAGAGTGTTATCAAATATATTCAAACCGAGATGGAAGATAAAACATACAGTTGAAAGACAAGCAGAGGAGACAGGGAATTAAAAGGATTTATTGTTGAAACAGACAGTAAAAAACCTAAACTACACAGTGAAAGCAAAGGACAAGGTAAAGAATAGTCAAAGTGTATCAGGCGTAAAGAGTATCAGATTGAAGACCAAGTCAAGTAAATCAGCTCCCATGAAGATAAACAGTAGGGAAGACAGTTAGAAAACAGAACATACAAATTCATGACAAAGTGAAGACAGATGAAAAACAGAGCAGTAAAAGTAAAAAGTAAACAGTAAATAGTAAAAGTAAACATGAAGAAATTGAGGGTTAGACAAAGATGAAAACACTTTCATCAGCTACAATGAAGTTTATCCAGAGTAAAAGTGAAAAACAGGTAAAAGAAGTTTAAGGTTAAAAGATGAAATTAGAGCAAAAATGGTACATTCTTTAGAAATTTCCTGTTTAAGTCATAGTTTTGCAGAAACTATTGTGGCTAATCCAAGAAGTATTTCGAACAACGGGAAGAATTTTTTGTTCCTAACATGCCAAGCTACAAAAACCTATTTCATGTTTTACACAGGTATTACCAAGAGGGAGATAAGTGCATGTCTTCACAGCCTATTTTTCAATTTGTGAAAAGTCTTTTTTTTGACATCTTTTGGAAGAGAATATTGTGAACAAACGGAGATGAATTTTGGGAAACAGAGAGAGGTTTATTTCGAAAAGCTTCTTATCTACAAAAACCGCTGTCACTTTTTACATATCTATCACAGATGGAGATATAAAACCGTATCATTGGACCCTAAGTTTGCCGAATTTCTGGGGTAGAATGCACAAACGAAGGAAGCAGTTAGTGACTGGGATGCCTCATCATAAACTAAGAGTTGCTATCAAATTCGACTTTCTCTTGTTTGTCACCATAAATCCATAGAAATAGTGAAAAATAAATTCATTAGTTTTGAATGTCCTTTATTTAAGTTCTATTATAGATTATTGGAAAGAGCGATTTCCTACCAGACCATGGGAAAAGTCCTAATTAAATTGCTCAAAGAGAGCAAGAAGTTATTATGGCCTTCTTTTTCTGTCAAGTGTGGTTATTTTTCTTTAGCAAATTTTTTTCATGCTACTAAGGAGTCAACAAACATGGAAGTACTCAAGCTTCATGTTAGCCCCCTATAATACTAGTGACTCCACCATTACTATTGTCATTATATCCCTTATTGTTATTACTGTGCCCCTATTGTCCCCATATTGTTATTAGTATGCCCCGTAGAAACCCACTATTGTTATTTTTGTGCCCTTATGTTTTTTTTTTTGTAATTTAGGCTACTTATATTATTATACAAAAAGGATTACAAAAAAGCTTACACCGAGGCTAACCTCAAAATTCACCATGTTGAGATGGTTACAGCAGGACTTTAACACTGGAAGATGAGACTTCCTTTGAAAATTTATTTGTCCAACATATGCGGGATAGACAATAACACCAAACAAGACTGAAGGATTGAAAGACTGAAAGACTGAAAGACTGGAAATTGGACACCATCCGGAACCCACTGAACGCCAAACCATTTGACACATACCAAAACCCACTATCTCGGGCTTTGTTTGGAGATTCAAACATACATAGATAGAACAACAAACGTAGATGAAGATGAAGACCGAATTCGACCTGAACAGACCTGAATGGATAAAAAACTGTCCCACGACGAACGCTGTGCACTGGAGAAGCCGAACACACTTCATGAAACCACAGAAACGACCCCCAAAACGGTGAGGGGACAAGCTCAAGCATCCACGAAGGTGGATGGTTTCTCCTCAACAATTCTGCAACCATACTGATATAACGTACTCGTATCTGTGTAAGGAGCATCATCCTTTGTTGGCTCGCTTGGACCCGCCGCCGCACTCGAGGCCTCCGCAGGCTGAAATTTTAGACATTGAACATGAGAAGGTGGCCTAGGCTCCGCAGGGACTTCTGGAGAAGCTGAGTTTTCGCACTTCTCAATCCGTACAGACACAAAATAAGTAGCATTTTCCAAGGAGCAGGGGAACCGAAAACGGGTTGAGGGGTGAGAGCTGTGCAGACACGCAGCTCCACGGCCTCGACCTCTTCCTCTTCCTCGGCCACGCCTTTCCCCATGGGAGTTAACTTCTTAAGAGGGGGAATCCATTGAGGGAGAGGAGTGCTGAGGGGAAGCTCTTCCTCTGGCTCCTCCCCGAGACCCACCCCTTCGACTGATAAGGCAGAGCCATTCACGCGGTATTCTGGAGCGACACTGAAACAGGGGCTGAAAAAGGAACTAGTTCACCGCCCACCACAATTCGCAGAGTGCCAATTGACCTCGTACAAAGGCTTAATAGTAGACAGAAGCATGAAGGGTGACGAATATGAATCAGAAGGAACACAGGGGGGCGGGGTGAGACTTACCACAAAGAGCTGGCCCGGAATGTCACCAGGAGCGCCGAGGCGCGTAATGAGAACACAAACAAACTGGTGCTTGCAGACGAGAGAGCCAGGGCGCCCAAATGAAAAGACCAAGGCCTTCTATGCTGAGGGCCGAGGTCTGAACCTTAGAGTCCGCTGCCAAGGCCCAAGCACCAGCAGCAAATCGAAAAAGCAAAGCATTCACAGCCAAATTGCGCAATGAACAGACCTCAAATGAGGCATAACCAGTGGAGGCTGGTTCTTAAAAAGCCACAGAGCGACATTCCAAGCACTGGACATTCCAACGCAGGTAGACTGCAAGCTGAGCACCGGAGAGGCGAATCAAGGGCCGACTATAATGCGGTTGACGGCAATTTGCAGGGCGGAGTAAAGGCCTGCATTGAATTTAATAGGACGGGGGTGGCAGGCCCGTAGATCTCCCCTACAGCTGGCGAATCTGGGCTGCCACTTGCCCAGTGGAAAGGCCGCCCCCGCATTAATTTCCTTATTATTCACCTGCAGCCGGGGATTTGTGCCCTTATGTTATTATTGTTATGTCAACTTAATTATATTGTGATCCCTTAGACTCCTATATATAGAAGGGAGGTTTAGTCATTTGTATCATCCAAGAATTGTTCATTTGTGTAATGTAAAGGAGGTTGCCCCATCAAAGAGGCTAAATTCTAAGGCGTTGATCTATCTTTTCTATCTTTTGTGAGCTGGTTTCCTAACATTTGGTATGAGAGCTTTCGATTCTAAGGTTTCACATCTCCAAACAAGTCATTGTGGTGTTTTTGCTATAATGTTTCATCTGTGACGTTCCAGAAGCTACAAAAAAAAACCTTTTGAGCCAAAATTGTTCTTAACTTTAGGTCAGAATTTCAAATCTTTTCTTGGTATATTTACGAAGATATGATCTGAGGAAGTTAAGGCTTTTGCAGAATCCCGAATTACATTCAAAACATGTGACTTGGGGAAAATCGTTATAAATTTTGTTTTGAGAATCAGATTGAAATTTTGTAAAATGTTTTAGAAAGAGGACGGCCTGTAGCTTTTTGTGTATCAGTTTCAGGTACTAAGGTCGAAATAGTGACATGTGGAATGTCGTACAAGTTCACTCTACTGAACTAGTCTATAATAAGGTCACCGTGGGATATTTGGCATAACTCTTCCTTGGAGAATCCCATCTTGATCAGAATTGTGGGGTTAGAACATGAACTCAAAGGGATACCACAGGATGAGATTTCAAATACTCGAGATTCACAGTCACATAGATTCAACAGATTAAATATCAAGCTCTTACAAAGTGAAAAAAAAAATGTGTGTAGTTTTTTTAAACTTTTCCATAAGATTGGTTTGAAAAATTAGTTTGAAGGAATTCAAATGGAATAGTGAAGAATTATCAACATTAATTAATTCCCCGAAGAAAGAAAATGGAAACACCTAGTAAGCAACCTGAAATCTCTAGCATGACTCGTGAAGAAGAGGAAGAAATGCAATATGATATATCAAAATTACAAGACCAAGTACAACAAATTTCACTCTCACTAAAGGTAAATGAAGCCAAGATGAATGGAGTGGAAGCTAATATGAATGGCATTGTCATTATTACGTTACCAAGCCTAAACAATTTTTTCTAAGAAGACTAAAAGAAAATATTATATTAAAAAATGAAAAACGGATAAGATCCAGGTGAGATTCAAAGCAAGTGAATATTATTTTGAAATTTGAAAATCGCTTCGGATGGGACAATGAATCATTCTTGGTTAGAATATAACCATGTCGAGGCTATGAATGCCTGGTAGCAGCAAAGACTCTATCTATGATAAATGAGTAAACACCAAAAAATAATCTGTAGAAAACACCTGCTATATCAGTTTATATCTTATTATTGGTTGATGCAAACATTTATATTTTTATCATTATAAGAGTAAAATAATTGAATAAGTAGATTAAGTAATGATCATTCTAGAGAAGTGTTTTTTACTTTATAAATCGTGTAGTTATTATTCCTATAACTTTAATTACTTTGAAAGTCTTAGAAATTTCATAAAACTACTCAGAGATCATGGGTTATCCCAAGGGAATCGCCAATTGTTGTACAAGGAAACAAACCCCCCATTTATGAATAACAATAACTAAGGATAGAGATATTAATGGGGACCCTTTTTAAATTTTTAGGCTTAGGATAAGAATACCTAACTCTAAGAAAATACCTAGAAAAAATCTTACAAAATGACCTTAGGATGAAATCCTCATCGCAAATCGTAAATCGCACTTTTCCATGTGACTATCATAAAACACCTTTAAATAATTGCGATGAGCAATTAAATCTCCTGCTACGATATCTTGATTAACAACACCTTGTCATTTCACAAATCACACTTCACACTTCACAGACTTTGCAAGTGATTTAGCTATGCCCTTATGATGTCCATTAGAAATTTGTGAAATGCGATATTGCGATATTCACAATCACATTTTTCTTTATAGATTTGGTAATGCTATATTGCATCCATTTAAATATTGTGATATGTGATTAATAGTGGTAAAGCGTATGAAATAATTACATTTTAGTATAAAAAATTTAAATTGACAGGTTAATAAATATTTAGCGGCCCGAGGAAAGATAATAATTTTCCAAGTTATGGGTAGTTAACTTCAAGTATCTCATTAAACCTTTCTCATGATCCAAATTCATTTCAGAGAATATTTCAATGTTAATTACCCGATACCATCTGCACTAACGAATATTGTGTATTTCAGGCAAGCTACAAAAGACATGTCACTAAGAAAGGTGATGTAGAAATAGGGCAAGTAGAGCATTGCTAAATCCGAGTTTACAGAGATGGCTCCTATTTTCTCTGATACAATTTGTGATGTTGTCAGAGGTGCAACACCTTGGGAGGTCATATACAATAGGCTTGAGGATGAACGTCCTAAAGTCACTGCTGCAAGAGCAACAACTAACTCAACAAGGCCTTCAGGACTTCAATTCAGGGATGATGCATGTTCTTTCCTTCATAGGATACGAGCAAGGTCTAAAATCCTCCCATACACGGATATGATCAGGTGGGTGATAGAAAATATCACCATTGTTGATAGGAAATTTAGGAATTCAAGAATGGAGCTGATAGAGTCGTTCAAAGCATTGGACATAAAAAACTGTACCACATATCTGACCCTCAGGATATCTATGAAAAGGCATTCGTGGCCAATTTCTCAAAGAAGAACCTAGGCCCCTTCACGTCGATTCAAGGTTGGAGAGTATTGGACAAAAAATTCAAATATTACAAGTTATGTATGCTATAGCCTCTTTGGAAAACCATTACAACTATGCAACAACTATGTTATGTTGATTATATGGGTTACCCAATAATAATAAGTTTTCCATAAAATAGATTCATGTGATTCATTGCTGCATTAATTCGCACATCATGAATTGGCCCTCCATCCTATTTGATAACCTAGATATGATCATTACCGAATATCGACCGAAGAGAGCCTCCTGTCTAGAAAAGCTTCATCCATTCTATTTTAGTGCCTACATTATGGATGCCATATATTTTTGCATGGCATTTCCAACCATGGGATGGAAATGGACATTACAGGATGCCTACTAAATCCATCTTAGCCATAAGCAAATATGGGAATCGCATTATATACCCAACTTCTATAAAATATGTCATGTTTTTGTTCTACCCCTACATCAAATAATTTTCAATACGAAAGCCCCCAAGTTTTCCCAAGAAGCCACAACAGACCTGCTAGTTGTCAACAAATATTTTATTGAAGAATTGTTCACCTACATTAGGGTTTTTAGTAGCACATTCAATCCACATGTCCTTTATATGTTTCTGATAAATTACTAGAAAGAGTGATTTCCTACCAGACCATGTGAAAGGTCCTAGTTAAATTGCTCAAAGACAGTAAGAAGTTATTATGGCCCTCTTTTTCTGTCAAGTGTGGTTCTTTTACTTTAAAAGTTTGTTCATGGTACTAAGGAGTCAACAAACATGGAATCCCTCAAGCTTCATGTTAGCCCCCTATAATACTAGTGAGTCCACCATTACTATTGTCATTGTATCCCTTATTGTTATTATTGTGCCCCTATTGTCCCCATATTGTTATTAGTATGCCCCATAGAAACCCACTATTGTTATTTTTCTGCCCTTATGTTATTATTGTTATGTCAGCTTGATTATATTGTGAACCCTTAGACTCCTATATATAGAAGGGAGGTTTAGTCATTTGTATCATCCAAGAATTGTTCATTTGTGTAATGTAAATAAGGTTGCCCCCTCGAAGAGGCTAAATTCTAAGGCGTTGATCTATCTTTTCTATCTTTTGTGAGCTAGTTTCCTAACATTTGGTATGAGAGCTTTGGATTCTAGGGTTTCAGTTCTCCAAACAGGTCATTGTGGCATTTTTGCTATAATGTTTCATATGTGACATTTCAGAAGCTAGAAAAAAACCCTTTTGAGCCAAAATCATTCTTAACTTTAGGTTAGAATTTCAAATATTTTCTTGCTATATTTGTAGAGATATGATCTAAGGAAGTTAGGGTTTTTGCAGACTCCCGAATTACATTCCAAACATGTGACCTTGGGAAAATCATTATAATTTTTGTTTTGAGAATCAAATTTAAATTTCGTAAGAAGATTTAGAAAGAGGACGGCTTGTAGCTTTTTGTGTATCAGTTTCAGGTACTAAGGTTGAAACAGTGACATGTGGAATGTCGTACAAGTTCACTCTACTCAACTAGTCTATAATAAGGTCACCGTGGTATCTTTGGCATAACTCTTCCTTGGAGAATCCAATCTTGATCAGAATTTTGGGGTTATAAAGCGAACTCAAACGCATATCATAGGATGAGATTTCAAATATTCTAGATCTATAGTTATATAGATACAACAGATTAAATATCAAGCTCTTACAAAGTGAAAAATTAGTGAAGAATTAGTTTGAAGGATTTCAAAGGGAATAGTGAAGAATTATTAGCATTAATTAATTCCCTGAAGAAAGAAAATGGAAACACCTACCAAGCAACCTGAAATCTCTAGCATGACTCGTGAATAAGAGGAAGAAATTCAATATGATATATCGAAATTAAACACCAAGTACAACAAATTTCACTCTCACTAAAGGTAAATGAAGCCAAGATGAATGGAGTGGAAGCTAATATGAATGACACTGTCATTATTAGGTTACCAAGCCTAAACAATTTTTTTTTAAGAAAACTAAAAGAAAATATTATATTAAAAAAGGAGAAAGGGACAAGATCCAAGTGAGATTCAAAGCAAGTGAATATCATTTTGAAATTTGAAAATCACTTCATATGGGACAATGAATCATTGTTGGTTAGAACATAACCATGTCGAGGCTATGAATGCTTGCTTGCAGCAGAGACTCTATCTATCATAAATGAGTAAACACCAAAAACTAATCTGTAGAAAAAACCTGCTATATCACTTTATATCTTATTATTGGCTGATGCAAACATTTATATTTTTATCATTATAAGAGTAAAGTAATTGAATAAGTAGATTAAGTAATGATGATTCTAGAGAAATGTTGTTTACTTTATAACTCATGTAATTATTATTCCTATAACTTTAATTACTTTGAAATTCTTAGAAATTTCAGAAAACTACTCAAAGATCACGGGTTCTCACAACCCCCCCATTTATGTATAACAGTAACTAAGGATAGAGATATAAATGGGGACCCTTTTTAAATTTTTAGGCTTAAGATAATAATACCTAACTCTAAGTAAATACCTAGAAAAAATATTGCAAAATGACCTTAGCATGAAATCCTCATCGCAAATCGTAAATCACACTTTTCCATGTGACTGTCATAAAACACCTTTAAATAATTGTGATGAGCGGTTAAATATCCTGCTATGATATCTCGATTAACAACACCTTGTCATTTCACAAATCGCACTTTGCACTTTGCAAACGTTGCAAGTGATTTAGCTATGCCCTTACGATGTCCATTACCGATTTGGGAAATGCGATATTGCGATATTCCCAATCGCATTTCGCTTTATAGATTTGGTAATGCTATATTGCATCCATTTAAATATTGCGGTGTGCACTTAAGAGTGGTAAAGCCATTTTAATATAAAAAAACTAAATTGATAGGTTGATAAATATTTAGCGGCCCGAGGAAAGATAATCATTTTCCGAGTTATGGGTTGTTAACTTCAAGTATCTCATTAAACCTTTCACATGATCCAAAGTCATTTCAGAGAAGATTTCAGTCTTAATTACCCGATACCGTCTACAATGACGTATCCTGTCTATTTTAGGCAAGCTACAAAAGACATGTCACTAAGAAAGGTGATGCAGAAACAGGGCAAGCAGAGCATTGCTAAATCCGAGTTTACAAAGATGGCTCTTATTTTCTTTGATACAGGTTGTGATGTTGTCGAAGGTGCAACACCTTGGGAGGTCATATATAATAGGCTTGAGGACGAACATCCTAAAATCACCGTCGCAAAAGCAACAACTGACTTAACAAGGCCTCCAGGACTTCAATTCAAGGATGATGCATGTTCTTTCCTTCATAGGATAGGAGCAAGGTCCAAAATCCTCCCATACATGGATATGATCAGATGGGTGATCGAAAATCTCACCATTGTTGATAGGAAATTCAGGACTTCAAGAATGGAGCTGATAGAGTCGTTCAGTTCAGAGGACATAAAGAAAATGTACCACATACCTGACCCTCAGGATATCTATGAAAAGGAATTCGTGGACAACTTCGCAAAGAAGAACCCAGACCCCTTCAAGTTGATTCAAGGTTGCAGAGTATTGGACAACAAATTGAAATATGACAAATCGAGTATGTATGATATAGCCTCTTTGGAAAACCCCTAGAACTATGCAACAACTATGTTATGTAGATTATATGGGTTACCCAATAATACTAAGTTTTCCATAAAATTGATTAGTATGATTGATTCCTATGTTAATTCCCACATCATGAATTGGTCCTCCATTGTATCTGATAACCTAGCTACAATCATTACCGAATATCGATAGAAGAGAGCCTCCTCTCCAGAAAAGCTTCATCCATTCTATTTTAGTGCCTACATTATGGATGCCATCTATTTTTCCACGGCATTTCCAACCATGGGTTGGAAATGGACCTTACAGAACCCCTACCAAATCCATCTCAACCATAAACAAATATGGGAATCATGTTATATACCCAACTTCTATAATATATGTCATGTTGTTGTTCTACCCATGCATCAAATAATTTTCAATACGAAAGCCCCCAAGAAGCCACAACATACTTGCTAGTTGTTTACAAATATTTTATTGAAGAATGGTTCACCTACATTAGGGTTTTTAGTAGCACATTCGATCCACTTGTCCTTCCTTTATATGTTTCTGATAAATTATTGGAAAGAGTGATTTCCTACCAGACTGTGGCAAAAGTCCTAATTAAATTTCTCAAAGACAACAAGAAGTTATTATGGCCCTCTTTTCCTGTCAACTATGGTTCTTTTGCTTTAGCAAATTTTGTTTATGCTACTAAGGAGTCAACAAACATGGAAGCCCTCAAGCTTCATGTTAGCCCCCTATTATACTAGTGATTCCACCATTACTATTGTCATTGTATCCCTTATTATTATTATTGTGCCCCTATTGTCCCCATATTGTAATTAGTATGCCCCATACAAACCCACTATTGTTATTTTTGTGCCCTTATGTTATTATTGTTATGTCAGCTTGATTATATTGTGACCCCTTAGATTCCTATATATAGAAGGGAGGTTTAGTCATTTGTATCATCCAAGAATTGTTTGTTTGTGTAATGTAAAGGAGGTTTCCCCCTCAAAGAGGCTCAATTCTAAGGCGTTGATATATCTTTTCTATCTTTTGTGAGTTGGTTTCCTAACATTTGGTATGAGAGCTTTGGGTTCTAGGGTTTCACTTCTCCAAATAGGTCATTGTGGCGTTTTCTCTATAACATTTCATCTGTGACGTTTCAGAAGCTACCAAAAAAATTCTTTTGAGCTAAAATCATTCTTAGCTTCAGGTCAAAATTTCGAATATTTTCTTGCTATATTTGCGGAGATATGATATGAGGAAGTTAGGGTTTTTGCAGAGTCTGGAATTACATTCCAAACATGTGACCTGGGGAAAACCGTTATAACTTTTGTTTTAGAATCAGAATGAAATTTCATAATAGTGACATGTGGAACGTTGTACAAGTTCACTCTACTGAACTAGTCTATAATCAGCTCACCGTGGGATATTTGGCATAAATCTTCCTTGGAGAATCCAATATTGATCAGACTTGTAGGGTTAGAAATCAAACTCAAAGGGATACCACAGGATGAGATTTCAAATATTTGACATCCATAGTTACATAGATACAACAAATTAAATATCAAGCTCTTACAAAGTGAAAAAAAAAGGCATGTAGTTTTTTTAAAATTTTGAATAAGATTGGTTTTAAAATTTAGTTTGAAGGAATTCGAAGGGAATAGTGAAGAATTATTAGCATTAATTAATTCCCTAAAGAAAGAGAATGGAAACACCTAGTGAGCAACCTGAAATCTCTCGCATGACTCTTGTAGAAGAAGAAGAAATGAAATATGATATATCAAAATTACAAAACCAAGTACAACAAATTTCAATCTCACTAAGGGTAAATGAAGCCAAGATGAATGGTGTGGAAGCTAATATGAATGGCATTGTCATTATTAGTTTACCAAGCCTAAACCATTTTTTTTAAGAAAACTAAAAGAAAAGATTATATTAAAAAAGGAAAAAGGGACAAGATCCAAGTGAGATTCAAAGCAAGTCAATATCATTTTGAAATTTGAAAATTGCTTCAGATGGGACAATGAATCATTGTTGGTTAGAATATAACCATGTTGAGGCTATGAACACCTACTAGTAGCAGAGACTCTCTCTATGATAAATGAGTAAACACCAAAAACTAATATGTAGAAAACACCTGCTTTATCACTTTATATCTTATTATTGGTTGATGCAAACATTTATATTTTTATCATTACAAGAGTAAAGTAATTGAGTAAGTAGATTAAGTAATGATGATTCTAGAGAAATGTTGTTTACTTTATAAGTCATGTAATTATTATTCCTATAACTTTAATTACTTTGAAATTCTTAGAAATTTTAGAAAACTACTCAGAGATGACGGGTTCTCCCAAGGGAATCGCCAATTGTTGTACTAGGAAACAACCCCCCGATTTATGAATAACAGTAACTAAGGATAGAGATATAAATGGGGACCCTTTTTAAATTTTTAGGCTTAGGATAATAATACCTAACTCTAAGAAAATACTTAGAAAAAATCTTGCAAAATGACCTTAGGATGAAATCCTCATCGCAAATCGTAAATCGCACTTTTCCATGTGACTGTCATAAAACACCTTTAAATAATTGCGATGAGCGATTAAATCTCCTACTATGATATCTTGATTAACAACACCTTGTCATTTCACAAATCGCACTTCACACTTCACAAACTTTGCAAGTGATTCAACGATGCCCTTACGATGTCCATTAGCGATTTGCGAAATGTGATATTGAGATATTCGCAATCACATTTCGCTTGATAGATTTGGTAAAGCTATATTGCATCCATTTAAATATTGTGAGGTGCAATTAAGAGTGGTAAAGGATGTGAAATAATTATGTTTTAATATAAAAAAATTGAATTGGCAGGTTAATAAATATTTAGCGGCCTGAGGAAAGATAATCATTTTCCAAGTTATGGGTAGTTAACTTCAAGTATCTCATTAAACCTTTCTCATGATCCAAAGTCATTTAAGAGAAGATTTCAATCTTAATTACCCGATACCATCTGCACTGATGTATCTTGTCTATTTTAGGAAAGCTACAAAAGACATGTCACTAAGAAAGGTGATGTAGAAACAGGGCAAGCAGAGCATTGCTAAATCCGAGTTTACAGAGATGGCTCCTATTTTCTCCGATACAGGTTGTGATGTTGTCAGAGGTGAAACACCTTGGGAGGTCATATACAATAGGCTTGAGGACGAACATCCTAAAATCACTGTCGCAAGAGAAACAACTAACTCAACAAGGCCTTTAGGACTTCAATTCAGGGATCATGCATGTTCTTTCCTTCATAGGATATAAGCAAGGTCTAAAATCCTCCCATACATAGACATGATCAGGTGGGTGATAAAAAATCTCAATATTGTTGATAGGAAATTCAGGAATTCAAGAATGGAGCTAATAGAGTCGTCCAGAGAAGAGGACATAAAGAGAATGTACCACATACCTGACCCTCAGGATATCTATGAAAGGGCATTCGTGGCCAACTTCACAAAGAAGAACCCAAACCCCTTCAAGTCGATTCAAGGTTGGAGAGTATTGGACAACAAATTCAAATATGAAAAATCGAGTATGTATGCTATAGCCTCTTTGGAAAACCCCTACAACTACGCAATAGCTATGTTATGTAGATTATATGGGTTACCCAATAATACTAAGTTTTCAATAAAATGGATTCCTGTGATTGATTCCTGCATTAATTCCCACATCATGAATTGACTCTCCATCCTATCTAATAACCTAGCTACGATCATTACTGTATATTGATAGAAGAGAGCCGCTTCTCCAAAAAAGCTTAATCCATTCTATTTTAGTGCCTACATTATGGATTCCATCTGTTTTTGCACGGCATTTCCAACCATGGGTTGGAGATGGACCTTACAGGACCCCACCAAATCCATCTCAGCCATAAGAAAACATGGGGATCGCATTATAGACCCAACTTCTATAAATATGTCATGTTGTTTTTCTACCCCTACATCAAATAATTTTCAATACAAAAGCCCCCAAGTTTTCCCAAGAAGCCACAACAGACCTTCTAGCTGTCGACAAATATTTTATTGAAGAATGGTTCACCTACATTAGGGTTTTTAGTAGCACATTCAATCCACTTGTCCTTCCTTTATATTTTTCTGATAAATTATTGGAAAGAGCGATTTCCTACCAGACTGTGGGAAAAGTCCTAATTAAATTGCTCAAAGACAGCAAGAAGTTATTATGGCCCTCTTTTTCTGTCAAGTGTGGTTCTTTTGCTTTAGCCAATTTTGTTCCTGCTACTAAGGAGTCAACAAACATGGAAGCGCTCAAGCTTCATGTTATCCCCTATAATACTAGTGACTCAACCATTACTATTGTCATTCTATCCCTTATTGTTATTATTGTGCCCCTATTGTCCCCATATTGTTATTAGTATGCCCCATAGAAACCCACTATTTTTCTTTTTGTGCCCTTATGTTATTATTGTTATGTCAACTTGATTATATTGTGACCCCTTAGACTCCTATATATAGAAGGGAGCTTTAGTCATTTTTATCATCCAAGAATTGTTCATTTGTGTAATGTAAAGGAGGTTCCCCCTCGAATAGGCTAAATTATAAGGAGTTGATCTATCTTTTCTATCTTTTGTGAACTAGATTCCTAACATTTTGGTATGAGAGCTTTAGATTCTAGGGTTTCACTTCTCCAAACATGTCATTGTGGTGTTTTCGCTATAAAATTTTGTCTTTGATGTTTCAAAAGCTAAAAAAAAATCATGTTTGAGTGGAAATCGTTCTTAACTTCAAGTTAGAATTTCAAATCTTTTATGGCTATATTTGCAGAAATATGATCTGAGGAAGTTAGGGTTTTTGCAGACTCCTGAATTACATTTCAAACATGTGACCTGGGGAAAATCATTATAACTTTTGTTTTGAGAATCAGATTGAAATTTCATCAGAAGCTTTAGAAAGAGGACGGCCTATACCTTTTTGTGTATCAATTTCAAGCACTAAGGTGGAAACAGTGACACATGGAACGTCATACAATTTCAATCTACTGAACTAGTCTATCATTAGGTCACCGTGGGATATTTCTCATAACTCTTCCTTGGAGAATCCAACCTTGATCAGACTTATGGGGTTAGAAAGCGAACTCAAATGGATACCACAGGATGAGATTTCAAATATTTGAGATCCGTAGTTACATAGATACAACAGATTAAATATCAAGCTCTTATAAAGTGCAAAAAAAGGTGTGTAGTTTTTTTTAAATTTTGCTTAAGATTGGTTTGAAAAATTATTTTGAAGCAATTCAAAGGGAATAGTGAAGAATTATTAGCATTAATTACTTCCCCGAAGAAAGAGAATGGAAACACCTAGAAAGCAACCTGAAATCTCTAGCATGACTCGTGAAGAAAAGGAAGAAATGCAATATGATATATCAAAATTACAAGACCAAGTACAACAAATTTCACTCTCACTAAAGGTAAATGAAGTTAATATGAATGGAGTGGAAGCTAATATGAATGGTATGTAAGTTAAGATGGATGGCATGGAAGCTAATATGAGTGGCATGCAAGATAATATTGATGGCATGGAAGCGAAGATGGATGCATGGAAGCTAAGATGAATGGCATGGATGCTAAGATGAATGGCATGGACGATAATATGGAAGAATTGAAGATAAATTTGAATAAGTTGCTACAAGGAATGATCACTAATAGTGAAAGGGTAGTAAAGGAAACTCATGATGATAACAAAAGAAATGTTAATTATGATATCATAGACTCTAATGTTGGATTGAAGACCCACCAGGTTCCACAAATTGATATGATGAAGTTTGATGGCAAGGATCCCGGAACATGGATACTATAGATGGAGAAATTTTTGATCTCCATAATGTGCAAAAAACACAAAAGGTATATATTACAACTTTATATTTGGAACGAAATCAGTTTGTATGGTATCAATGGCTTTTCTCTTGTAAACAAATTGTCACTTGGGCAATTTTTATGGAAGAAATGATAGCACATTATGAGGATACAAAAAGAAACACCTTTCTTATCCAATTGATAAATCTCCAACAAAAGGGTTCAATGATCGAGAAAATTGAGGAATTCCAAAAATTGAACATAAGGGTAAAATATATTCTATACGAGAATAGGATTGATGTGTTCATAGGGACTTTAAAGGATAATATCCAACATGAGGTTTGCCTTTGGGAACCTGATTCATTGGAGAAGGCATTCAGCTTAGTAAGAAAAATGGAAAGAAAAATTATGGCAACCAGGAATCCTACCATTCGCAAAGATGGAAGTGTTGTTTCCCCTAGCCTTCCACAACCTACAAGGCTAACACCACAACAATTGGAAGAAAAAAGAGAAAAAGGGCTTTGTTACAGTTGTGATAGAAAATACACTAAAGGTCATAAGTGTGTTCAAAAGAAATTATTCTACATAGATTTTGAAGAGGAGGAAGAAAAGGAACAAGAAATGTCAAAAGAAGAGGATACACTCTAGGAACAATGCCTAGATGAAGAATAAATGAATCCGACCATATCTTGTACTTCATTGGTTGGAATTACCACTCCTCAAACTATCAAGATAGAAGGAAAAGGTAATAGTGTTGATTGATTTGGCAAGTACCCATAATTTTATTCATTTTAAGATAGAAAAGGAATTGAATTGATTCTTATATCCAGCACCAAAGTGTCAAGTGATGGTTGCAAGTGTAGGAACCATAAATTGCTCTGGAAAATGTCATAATATCAAGATATCCATGGGAGAATATGTATTGAATATCCCAATTCTTTCCATTCCAATTTGTGGTGCTGATGTTGTACTAGGAGTCCAATGGCTACAATCCTTGGGTACAATAGCTTTTAATTTTTAAGAATTTTTCATGAAATTTTGTGCAGCAGGAAAGGAAGTTGAATTAAGGGGTATTGCAGGGAAATTAGGAAAGATAATGAGCTCTAATAGTATGAGAAAGATTCTAAATAAGGAACAACAAGGTGTAATTTCACAATTATGTTTGCTAGAGGTTCCCACATTGAAATCATCTATTTCCCCGGATCTCCAAAAAGTCTTGGACAATCATTCCAAGGTATTTGAGACTCCCAAAGGTGTCCAACCTATTCATGATCATGATAATGCTATTCATTTGATTCCAGGAAGTGTTCCTCCAAACATCTGACTGTACAGATATCCCTATGCCTAAAAACGTGAAATTGAATGTATGGTTGCAGAAATGCTAGAGGCTGGTATAATACAACCTAGTCAGAGTTCTTTCTCTACTCCAGTAGTATTGGTGCACAAGAAGGATGGATCATGGCGCATGTGTCTAGATTATAGGGAGCTCAACAAGTTCACTATTAAAGATACATTTCCCATTCCTTTCATTAATGAATGATTGGATGAATTGCATGGATCAATTTACTTCACCAAGTTGGATCTTCATTCAGGATATCTTCAAATCAAAATGAAGATTGAAGGCATTCTAAAAACAACATTTAGAACTCATGAGGGTCATTATGAATTTTTGGTCATGCCTTTTGGCCTTACCAATGCACCTTCAACATTTCAAGGTTTGATGAATTCAATTTTCAAACCATTCCTTAGAAAATTTGTGTTGGTATTTTTTGATGTTATACTAATCTACAGCAAGTCTTGGAAGGATCATGTTGAACATGTTGACAGGGTGCTACAACTATTGGAGGAGAAACAATTATATGCAAAAAAATCCAAATGTTTCTTTGGAGTCCAAGAGGTGGAATATCTGGGTCATATTGTATCTCATGAAGGAGTTAAGGGAGACCCTAGCAAAATTAAAGTCATTAAGGAATGGAAAATCCCCACATCCATAAAGCATCTGCGAGGATTTCTCAGGTTGACAGGGTATTATCGCAAGTTTGTTAATAATTATGGAAGAATAGCAGCACCTCTAACAACATTATTGAAGAGAGATGCATTTTCATGGACTCCAGAAGCAACAAAGGCCTTTGAACATCTTATAGAGGCAATGTGCCAAGCACTGGTCTTAGCTACACCGGACTTCACAAAAACCTTTATTGTGGAATGTGATGCTTCAGGAAATGGAATTGGTCCTGTTCTAATGCAAGATGAAAGACCCATTTCTTTTGAAAGTTGTCCAATCAAGTGAAAATTTTTACACAAAGCTATTTATGAGAAGGAAATGTTGGCAATACTCCATGCACTTAAGAAATGGCGACCCTACCTAATGGGAAGAAATTTCAAGGTAAAAACAGATCATGATAGCCTTAAATACTTTTTAGAACAAAGATTATCCTCTGAAGAGCAACAAAAGTGGGTCACAAAGCTGTTGGGTTATGACTTTGAAATCATCTACAAAAAAGGGAAGCGAAATGTGGTGGCAGATGCACTCTCAAGAAAGGATGAGGATGTGGAAGCATTGTTGTTCGCCATTTCTATTATCCAACCAGATTGGATAAACGAAGCAAGGGAGGAATGGAAGAATGATGAAGAAGTGTGGGCACTTATTCGAAAATTACAACAAGATTCCAGTACGTGTGATACATTTAGCTGGCAAAAGGATTCATTATGGTACAAAGGTCGCATATACCTCTGTAAGAATTCCCAGCTAAAACAAAAGATTCTTATGGAAT
>APFE031670254.1:61285-121043 GCA_000404065.3 Pinus taeda
GTTACAGTGCGAGTCTTTGCTCAGAGAAAATGCTAGAAAGAAGACTGACCAACAACTACTACCAACCAACCAACCCCTCACAACAGAGCCTGGGGTTGTATTTATAAACAAAATATCGGAAAGACATCATTACAAATGACCTTGACAGGTCTGCTTAGAATTCTTCAAAATCTAAATGCTGCTGGAATTAAATGCAAGTAAATCTTTTGGGCTGTGCTGGGGGCAGCTAGATCGGAACAGGTGATGAGGTGGACCTTAGGGACCAGATGCGGTGCTGCTGAATGATTGTGCTTTGGGGATGCAGTTCGGTTTTGGTGTGAATTGAATGTGCAATAATTATGATTTGAGAGATTCAAGTGGTTTCGCTCTCCTTCGATGAATCTGCTGGAAGATATTCAATTTTCTCTTGCTTCGGGCCGCTACTCAAAATATTCACTGATACACTTTTCCGCTACATTGATGGCCTCCGCCGTCGACTGATACTCTTTGACACGCTTGATGCTTGCTGATTTGATCTGATACGCTTTAAACTCTGTGAATGATCTGCTGATGTTTTTAAACCGGATCCTTTGGCACGATCGGGCGATTTTCGGGCTTTTTCGGCACGTAATGGGCTTACCAATCAGGAGATTCCCTGAAGATTCCTCGAAATGGCCTATTTCCCGTAGTGATGCGCAAATAGCGCTTCGCGCTATTCGCGCATCAAAAATTGCCTCTGTTTCTTGATCTGGAGCTCCGAAGTGCGATTTTTCTTCCTGCGTGAAGCTTTTTCGGCTTTCTAGCTGCTGACGTAAGCATGGCGTCGACTGTACGGCGGATGACATCAACTATGGATCCCTGGTATAGTGCGACGTGGTGAGATATTAGATGTACTGTGGTGAAGAGACTCCAATGCGATATCGCGTCGGCGGGGAACAAGGGGGAAATTGGTTTGGAGACTTGTCGCTTGCAACTGCCGATCGGCGATATCGCAATATCGCATCGGCGGAGACGGAGAGGTGAATGGATTGGACACTCGGCGTTTGTGATCGCCGATCGCCAATATCGCAATATCGCATCGACGGGGGACAGATGGGCGATGTTTTGCATGAAGATGAGAGTGCGAAAGTGCAATGCGAAAACGGCTTTTGAGGAGGAAAGAGTAGGTAAGTGGGTGTGAAGGGTACTTGAGGTTTTAGAAGGGGTTCGATTACCTTGGAGAGATTTTATACTTTGGAAGGATTCCATCGTATCTGGAAGGTGGTTTTGGAGGTCAAGGGTTCTTGCTTAGTTTCTGATAAACTAAGAAATTCCCGGGAGTACTTATGGTTATTTTTCAACCAGGGGAGGGATATTACGTAGGGGAATTTTACATAATATTAATAAGGGGACGGGAAGAATAGGGAGCTAAATAATAATGTTAGTGGTTAATATGGAGATGGTAAGAAAGCGCTAAGTTTGGGAGACCTTAGGCTATTATAAGGGGGTAGGACCATACTTTGGGAGAAAATATGGAACAACTTTGAGTAAAGCAGATCTTTACTCAAGCGAGAGTTATGGAGATGATGAACTTAAGAGGCGTCAAGCAGATCTTGACCTCTTTTGGGGAAGTTAGTTAATGATTGGGGAAAACAGATAAGGGGAGTCAGTTATACCTCTTTTGATCTTTTTTGCTTACAAAACTTTGCTGATTATGTTCTGCATGATATGATACCTGAAAACCTGCAACTGGTCAGCAATTCAACAACCTCAGAACTACCTACCCAGCCTACTTGCCTAGCATTTTTTCTTCTTTTGCTTGGGGGTGCACTTAGACTTGCAAACCCGTCATTCTTTTTTCTTTTGATGCTTTCCTATCTACTTTCTACCCTTATTTCTACTGGAGCCCAGATTAAGCTGTTGGCCTCGTCTGCTTCTCTCCCTATCTAAGAATCTGCCAACATTAAACTGTTTGGACAGATTTACAATCTCTATATTCTAAGACAGGAAATTTAAACCTAGGGAGACCAAGATTAAACTGCTTGGACCTCCCTTTAACTAAAAATAGCGAAACCGGGATAACTTTACAAAATTTGAAGGCAATTGGATGAACTTAAAGTAACCTTCTTCATTTGGAGACTGTTTGATCAAATATGGAGCATTGCAGCAAGCGAAGTACGACATATTTGGCCTGTGAAATGCCAATCATGAAAAATGAATACCTGCTGCAGCAGGAGGTTAACAGTGGCTCCACTCGGGGATGGCTTCTCCTTTTGAGGAGTCAAGAACAGCAGGCCAGAACGCGTTGGTTTTTAGTTTCTTGCTGTCTTCTGCAAAACTTATTTTCTCGGCCGCTTTATTCCTTCTACCTACCTACCCTAACCAGCAGTTAATTTGTCGTTAGGTAAAATCAAACAACCAGTGCAGCCATTTTAGCAACTGTGAAGCGAGATAGACTTGCTGACTGATCGTTTCTGAACGCAAAAGCATCATCCGGGCATATGCTTTCATAACCAAAATTGTGGCCTCTATCACTTGTTGTTGAAGCATACGGTCTTCACTGAAAAAACTTGTTAACAAAATTATTTTAAGCCGAAGTTCCATGTAGTCTGCGATTGGATCGATGAACTTACCCTGTGAGAGAACTTCTTCTGCTTCTTCTTGGACAGACAGGGTAGCTGTGTCCTCGGTGGTGAGCCTGACAGTCGACCGTTCTATCTTGACAGTAGAATCATGCAAAGTTGGTGAATCAGCAGGTAGCAGCATCTTCTCCCGAGTTGAGGACGGGAGACTTCGGCATGACTCAGGATCCTTTGGGTCGGAAGGATCAGCTGCATCTTTGGTGATGAGCCTAGGAGATGATCCTTCTGTCTTTCCCTTGGAACCCAGATCATACTCAAACTGTAATTAAGGAGACAACACTATTTCCTTGTGAACTGGAGGAGGAAGATTTTGGTAAACCTCTTGAGGGTTGCGGAAGTCATAAGACTGTCTTTGAGCTCCCAAGAGTTCAATTTCACTCTCATATTTTTCCACAACAAACTCAAGGAAAAGTTTATTCCGGCCGCCTGGTATTTTTGACAATACCGCTTTGAAAAATTCTTCATTAAGCTCAAACTCTGATAAACTTTCTCTGCATTTATCTAAAGCTTCTTCTAAAGGAAGTTCTTCCCAAGATTCGGTCATTCTCTCTTTTTGTTACTACATGGGGCACTTGGCTGTAACATTTGGTTCGTCCCTCAGTGGAGCCTTTGATTGAAATTGAAGTGGAGTCGCCAGGTGGATGTCTAGACTCTGAAGTGCCTGATCTCTGTCCACCATCAAAGATCAGAACTAAGCGTGACAAGCTTTGGAAAACAGGAGCACTTCCTCCAGTGGGGTTTGAAGATGAACAAAGCGCTCGAACCCCCAATGAAGTGCGCAGATACAGGTCAACCGAGGCTTTTACAAGTTGGTTTCTTCCACTATAAAGTTGCAGACTAGTTGCATTGATTTATCTGAGGAGGTCCCCAGTGGAGTCGCCATTATGTTATCACTCAGGTTGTCCTTAGGCTCCTAATAGGGATACGGCCGAGGTAACCACAAACCAATCTTCTGATTGCAGGTCCTAGCCCACCTGCAATCGGAGAGGGCTCTCTCCTTTTGATTCAACCTTAGTTGATGATTTTAGGCTAGCTTTCTGACTTCAAGGGAATGTTGACTGTGATTGGAAAGAAGGTAGGATTCTCGAACGAAGAGGCATAGTAAGGTGTTATAAGTTTCGAACCATTGGGCATGGAGTCACATATTGAGGCATGCGAGCGTTTTCTTGGTCACAAGGGGATACGGAGCGGGATAGCCACACAGGATACAATACTGGGTCTGCTGAAAGTACGGAATGAACATCAGGGATGAAAGGCAAAGGAGAATCATTTCATCATGCTGACAGAGAGTAGAAGTGGATGAGTGGGATCCCGGAGCAGTTAAGAATTCCTATGACATGCACTCATATGTGAAAGAAACAGCGTAAACCAGATCATTTAAGAATACAAGCTCATAACTGTCTCTGAAGAAGACATTGAAAAACGCAGAAATTGAACTTAAGGTGTATTCAAACAAATCTTAAGCTATTCTTTTTTCCTGTGATTTAGAAGGCGGAAAGGCGATAAGAACATAAAATAAAACAGGGGAGAGGAACACTTATTGAATCATGTAGAAGCACAGGAATTCCGTGATCATTCCTTGGCCAAGAGAAAACATCAAGTTGTTTCGCAATCCATGCTTTCAGCAATCTTTGATTATGGAAATTTATGACAGTTACAGTGCGAGTCTTTGCTTAGAGAAAATGCTGGAAAGAAGACTGACCAACAACTACTACCAACCAACCAACCCCTCACAACAGAGCCTGGGGTTGTATTTATAAACAAAATATCTAAAAGACATCATTACAAATGACCTTGACAAGTCTGCTTAGAATTCTTCAAAATCTAAATGCTACTGGAATTAAATGCAAGTAAATCTTTTGGGCTGCGCTGGGGGCAGTTGGATCGGAACAGGTGACGAGGTGGCCCTTGGGGAACAGATGTGGTGCTGCTGAATGATTGTGCTTTGGGGATGTAATTCGGTTTTGGTGTGAATTGAATGTGCAATAATTATGATTTGAGAGCTTCAAGTGGTTTCGTTCTCCTTCAATGAATCTGCTGGAAGATATTCAATTTTCTCTTGCTTCGGGCCGCTGCTCAAAATATTCGCTGATACACTTTGCCGCTACATTGATGGCCTCCGCCGTCTACTGATACTCTTTGACACGCTTGATGCCTGCTGATTTGATCTAATACACTTTAAACTCTGTGAATGATCTGCTGCTGTTTTTAAACCGGATCCTTTGGCACGATCGGGTGATTTTCGAGCTTTTTCGGCACGCAATGGGCTTACCAATCAGAAGATTCCCTGAAGATTCCTCGAAATGGCCTATTTCCCATAGTGATGCGCGAATAGCACTTCGCGCTATTCGCGCATCGGAAACTGCCTCTGTTTCTTGATCTGGAGCTCCGAAGTGCGATTTTTCTTCCTGCACGAAGCTTTTTCAGCTTTTTGGCTGCTGACGTAAGCATGGCATCGGCTATACGGCGGATGACGTCAGATATGGGTCCTTGGTATAGCGCGACGTGGTGAGATACTGGATGTACTGTGGTGAAGAGACTCTGATGCGATATCGCGATATCGCGTCGGCGGGGAACGAGGGGGAAATTGGTTTGGAGATTTGTCGCTTGCGACTACCGATCGACGATATCGCAATATCACAACGGCGGAGACGGAGAGGTGAATGGATTGGACACTCGGAGTTTGTGATCGCCGATCACCGATATCGCAATATCGCATCGGTGGGGGATGGATGGGCGATGTTTTGCATGAAGATGAGAGTACGAAAGTGCGATGCAAAAACGGCTTTTGAGGAGGAAAGAGTAGGTAAGTGGGTGTGAAGGGTACTTGATGTTTCGGAAGGGGTCCAATTACCTCGGAGGGATTTTATACTTTGGAAGGAGTCCATCGTATCTGGAAGGTGGTTTTGGAGGTCAAGGGTTCTTTCTTAGTTTCTGATAAACTGAGCAATTCTCGGGAGTACTTATGGTTATTTTTCAACCAGGGGGAGGGATATTACGTAGGGGAATTTGACATAATATTAATAAGGGGACAGGAAGAATAGGGAGCTAAATAATAATGTTAGTGGTTAATATGGAGATGGTAAGAAAGAGCTAAGTTCGGGAGACCTTAGGCTATTATAAGGGGGTAGGACCATACTTTGGGAGAAAATATGGAACAACTTTGAGTAAAGCAGATCTTTACTCAAGCCAAAGTTATGGAGATGATGAACTTAAGAGGCGTCAAGCAGATCTTGACCTCTTTTGGGGAAGTTAGTTAATGATTGGGGAAAACAGAGAAGGGGAGTCAGTTATACCTCTTTTGATCTTTTTTGCTTACAAATCTTTGCTGATTATGTTCTGCATGATATGATACCTGAAAACCTGGAATTGGTCAGCATTTCAACAACCTCAGAACTACCTACCCAGCCTACTTGCCTAGCATTTTTTCTTCTTTTGCTTGGGGGTGCACTTATACTTGCAAACCCGTCATTCTTTTTTCTTTTGATGCTTTCCTATCTACTTTCTACCCTTATTTCTACCGGAGCCCAGATTAAGCTGTTGGGCTCGTCTGCTTCTCTACCTATCTAAGAATCTTCCAAGATTAAACTGTTTGGACAGATTTACAATCTCTATATTCTAAAACAGGAAATTTAAACCTAGGGAGACCAAGATTAAACTGTTTGGACCTCCCTTTAACTAAAAATAGCGAAACCGGGATAACTTTACAAAATTTGAAGGCAATTGGATGAACTTAAAGTAACCTTCTTCATTTGGAGACTGTTTGATCAAATATGGAGCATTGCAACAAGCGAAGTACGACATGTTTGGCCTGTGAAATGCCAATCATGAAAAATGAATACCTGCTGCAGCAGGAGGTTAACACAACCTATGATCGAAGACGATGTATATTTGACACACTTCTGTACTATGATATATCACTATTACTGGATATCTTGTATAACATGTTTATGGAATGCTTTTAAATTTACTGTCTCGGTTATTGCAAATTTCTATTTAACATTTGAGAAGCAACTGCATCTGCTAATTTGTTTAAATATCTTGGAATATGTTGATATTCAATGTAGTCAAATTCACATTCCAAGAGATGAAATCTCAAAAATAATCTTAATAATACTGGATTTCTAATGGCATAAACCCTGTTAAGCTCTAATACAACGAGTTCAGAATCTAACCTTATAATTAAACTTTGAATTCCAAATGAGATGGATTCAGATAATAACTCAATCACTGCATTATACTCTGCAATGTTATTCATCATTTGATCAAGGCTTACCCCATGCATAGATACTAACTCGTAAGAGGGTGAATAGATAACCTAAGCTGCGGAAGAAATATTTTGTGTACTACGATAGGCACCATCAGCAAAACCAATGTATGTTTGAGAAGATGTCGACATCTGCAATATCAAGAGTAAAACCAAGATAAGCAGGAATAACGAAAAAACACACTCTAAACTAGGCACACTCTAAACTTAAGCACACCAACTAGAAAGAAATCTATTCTAACAAGAATCTCCACACCAGACTCTAAGCATAATATATTTTCAGGTAAAGCCCATTTCTGGGTCTACCTAAAGAGACACCGTCAGAATCTACTAATTCATAGGCCCCTTTGGCCAGCTTTCGCTTAACAACAAAAGGACCATGCCACATGGGTACGAATTTTCCAGCCCCTAGCTTATCGTTAGCTTGATCGTATAATAAAACTAGGTCCCCTTCCGAAAAATTATGAGGTGTAACATTTCGATCATACTGAGATTTTATCATTTTTGCGTGAGTCTCGACTTCTAATGCAGCATCACGTTGATTCTCATATAATTAAACTAAGTACAACAAATATTTTTCCTCTTCAGAAGTGGCTGAAATAATTCTATGGCTATTTGCAATGACAGAATTTCACATTCAGTGGGTATTCCAACCCGTAAACAAGTTGAAAAGGAGTGAAACCTGTTGATGTTTTGACTGAGGTTTGGTACGCCCAAAGTGCTGAAAATAACATGTTATGCCAATTCGATCAATGAATACCAATGATTCGTCAGATCATGGTGACTAGAACTTTGTTGATTGCCTCAACCAGACCATTAGCCTATGGGTAATATGGAGTAGAGCTATCATGATGCAGGCCGAGTTGATCTACTAGCTCAGTCATCATGATTTTTCAAAAATGGCTCCCATGATTGGTGATAATCACTTGAGGAACACTGAACCTAGCAGTTATATGATTGAAAATGATAGTAGCAACAGTTTTTCCATCTGCCGAAAATGTAGGCATCGCCTCGGCCCACTTGGTAAAATAATCTACCGCAAGGATGATATACGCATGCCGCCTGGCTGAGTGAGGGTTACATGTAATAAAATTGATACCCCATTTCACAAAAGGACCAATGGCAATTATAGGGTGGAGAGGAGCAGGTGGAGCATGCATCTTCCGATCAAAAATTTGGAAATTGTGGCATTTCTAGACTACATTTATACAATCTTTAAATAAGGATGGCCAGAAATAACCAGCGCGCAATATCTTTTGTGCTGTGGCATACCCAGACATATGACCACCACACGCAACAGAGTGACAGTCATTCAGAACCTTTTCAGCTTCCTCATGAGTTAAACAATGATGGAAAACAGAATCCACTCCACGACGATAGAGTTTATCTCCAATAATTCTGTACTGTTGGGATTGGAAACGTATTTTCCTTCGTTGAGAACATGAAATTTCAGGCTGAAAAGATTGGGTTTGGAGATAGACAATTATATCCCCATACCATGGATCAAGAGTACTAATAAGAAACAAAGATTCATCTGTAAGGGATTCTTCTGCCACAGTTTCCGTATCAGTACGTGGGAAATCACACATTAACTCCACGAAAACCAAAGACTTCTTTGAATTGGATTTTTCAAACTCCAAGTCAAATTCCTGCAAGATAACTATCCATTTGGAATACTTGCCCCTTAGCAATTGTTTAGTCAAAATATATGTCATAGGGTTACAATAAGAAAGTATTGTTGTTTTGCGTAGTAGAATGTAGTGACGAAATCGTTGGACAACTTGAACAGCTGCCAGAGCCAATTTCTCCACATGCGAATACTTAAGCTCAGTCGGATTCAAAGTTCGACTAAGACAGTAAATCACATGTTCAGCATTGAATTCATCTTCCTGAACTAAAACCATTCCAATGGTGGAACGAGAAGCGGCGAGGTACAAAAAGTAATCCTGGTTATAGTTGGGAGGATGCAATAATGGTGCATGGGTCAAAGCGTGTTTAAGTGCATCAAAAGATTTCTGAGCTATCTCATCCCAAAAGAATGGAGCGTTCTGTTTCAACAACCTGGTAAAACCTTTCGTTACCTTGGCGTAGTTAGGAATGAATCGATGTAAAAAGTTTGCTTTCCCCTGCAAACTTTCGAGTTGGTGAAGAGTCGAAGGCAGAGGTAATTTAACAATGGTTTCAACCTTCGAGGGATCGACACGAATGATGGCTTTTGAAACAACGAATCCTAGTAAGCAACCCATTTCTATACAGAAAACAAATTTGTGTGGATTCAACCTAAATCGATAACGCCTACATCTCATAAAAATTGCTCGTAAATGAGTGAGATGATCGGCTCTACATAATGAATGAGCAGGTAAATCATCGAGATAAGGCTGCACAATGTGCTTGATGTCATGAAATACGTAAGACATAGCCCTTTGAAAAGTTACTCTGGCGTTCTTCAACCCAAAAGGTAATTTGCAATAAGCAAAGGTCCCCCATGGATAAATGAAAGCCGTTTTTGGTTGATCAGTAGGGAGTATTTTAATTTGATTGTAACTGGAAAATCCATCCATAAAAGAGAACATTTCACTGCCGGCACAATCATCAATTATTTGATCAATATAGGAAGTTGGGTAATTGTCCTTTGGACAAGCTCAATTAATATCCCTATAATCAATACATATTCTTATCATTCCTTTCTTTTTGTTAACAGGAAAAATATTCGATACCCAATCTATTAAAGGAATCGGATATATGAATACTGCTCGAAGTAATTTCTCAACTTCAGCTTTAATAGCAGCAGCTTTTCTTGGATGTATCTGACGTAAACATTGTCGGATGGGTTTAGCATCTAGGTGAGTTTCGATTTCATGGACAACGATTGATGGATCGATTCCTGGCATTTCTTCGTATGACCACGCAAACACGTCGCAAAATTCTTGAAATAGGGCTTTATAAGTTTGGATTTCCTCGTCCGTACAAGAAGCACCTATATGAATGTTTTCAATAATTCTGGGTTTCACTGAAATGTCAATATGAATCGTTCAAGAAATGTTTCCCAAATTCAAGTCAAAATCAGGATGTTTTAATGGATTCTGTGGTTCCTTGACATAATCAGTGGTAAAAATATATGAGAAGTTATTTTCAAAATGATCAAACCCAGGTAAAAACAACGATCGATGATGAAGATCTTCCCATGGTAAATCATCAACAGATAAAAGTTCACGAATCTACTCATGAGTATGAGCAGGTTCAGAAAACATTGTTGAATCTGAGGTTGAGACTGAAAGTGACTCCCCATGGACCACATTCATTGGATCAATTTCAGTTGAACTAGAGTCGGAAAATGACTGTACCGCCTAATTTGCAACTTCAAAGGGACTCAAAGGCATGGCATCACCAAATGAATCCAACTCAGATTTGGAAGGAACAATCCAAGGATCATCAAGAACAATAGTCTCCGATGAAATCATGTGAATTGTTGCAAATGAAGGCAATATGTTAGGAGGAGGAAAAGAAAAAGTTCCTAGCAAACTATAATCTTTGACTAATCCCACCCCAACATCCTTAGAAGGGATATCTGTTTTACCGACATGTTGAATACTCTCAGAAGAGGCTGGGTCGGATGAAAAGTAATTCAACTGATCTATTGTAACGATCTTTCCATTATGAGGGAACTTAATGAGCTGAAAGACTGATGAAACAACAATAGTCATCGTGTAGGACCAAATATGACCCAAAAGAAGGTTGTAATCTAGATGGGCATCAACCACCTCCACATCTAAAGTAACAGTTTTGCCTTCTACCCCTATAGGTAAATCCTGCAGAATGCCATAAGGATGAAACCCTTTGTCGTCAAAAGCCTTCAAAATCATTGGGAATTGCTTAAGTGTCGAAGAACCAAATTATTTCCAACATGAAATCGACATAATACACATTGAATCTCCCTCATCAATCACAGTTCGAAAGCAAGGCCTGTTTTTTACTAACACTGGGATCTAGAAAGCCATTTGATGAGGTAAGCGAGGTGTACTATTTTCTAAATCGAAGATTATAAGGTTGGAATCCTGAACATCAACAGCTCCTATAGCAGACAAAATCAATTTACGTTGTACTGGCCATGATTGCAGCACCTCCAATGCCGACATTGCTGAAGGGGATATAGCTAAATATTCAACAATGTTATAGTTCTGAATAGCTCTCGCATGTGGATTGAAAGCTAACTTCCGAAGTATATCTTTAGCAGGTGGTTTGATTACTAAGTCTGGATTAGGTTTCTCGATCTGTAGTGGATCGAAACCAGGAGGAGTTGAAGTTGATGGCTTTGAACTAGAAGATTCTAGTTCCTTACCACCAACAGGATTCTTACTTCCATAATATTGCGATCGCATCACAATCCTGACATGTGACATCATCATAATTTTTTCTTCTGAGGTATTTGAGGAAGAACCTATCATCTTACTATCTTGAGTGGGAAAAGGATCCTTCAAGATGGCAGGCATTTGAGAACCTTTGACGATTTTTGAAACCTCAGCTCGATGTGTACAATCTCTTATAAAGTGATCCTCATCACAGACGAGACAAGGATAGCGAGGTTTACGCTTCTCGTCAGTTGATTCAGTTTTTTCTGGTTTCCCTTTTGCATTTTGTTTATTTTTCTTCTTCCCTTTCTTTTTACTGCTGGATTTGGATTTGGCCGTAGAAGATTCTACAACATGAATATCCATAGGAACTTCAGCGGAAGCTTCTCCTATCAGGGAATCTGGTAAAGTTATAATAGGAGAAGAATTCTTTGTAGATTTATTCTTACTCTTGGTATTAATTGTACCAATCATACCATCAGTGGCATGAGACCCTGAAGGAGTTGCTATTATTTGATTTTGTTTCAGAAGAACGGGGATTTTTTCGTGTAAAGTACCTGACTGCGTATAAACGAGGCAAGGTACTGAGCCTGAGCAATTACTTGCTCCTCAGTAACTACTCCTGCCTTCGCTACATCCTCAGTGATTTTTGGTAATAAGGATTTAACAAACCATTTTGCCAAAATTTGATCTGGGATATAAAGTTTCACTAAATGTAGTTGACGTCACCATTGATGAATATGGTCGGAAATATATGTAGATGTTGACTATTTTAATGAAGTTAATAATTTCGTGCCATTTTCATATATGACACGCAACTGAAAATGAGTTAAGAATGAAGTAGCTAACTGACTAAAATTATAAAAAGAGCTTCGTGGCAACTCAACGTACCACTTAGTTGCGAGACCAATTAGAGCGTGTTGGAAAGGTCTTAACCGAATTGAATCATCCATAATGGATTTTGATGCACACCAGAGGTGATAAGTCATCACATGGTTCGGCAGATCCTCTCCAGGCTTACCCTCAAACTTTGGAATATCAGTGGGAAACTTATTAGGCATTGGTGTCCAGTACGGAAGATAATAAATTGGATTGTTCATAAGGCGCGATAAGTTAGGTAAATACAAAGTTGTGATGAACGGTAACTGACGGTTAGGGTCTCGAAAACCTTGGGACACAAGACCAGCTCCAGGAGGAGGATACCCAGGATAACCTGGAATTAGATTTGCATTTGGAATATTATATCCTCCTGGAAAACTAGGATTAACCGGACCAAACTGGGGTTGTTGAGATTGAGGTTGTTGATATGTATACCTAGGGTACGATTGATAATGATAAACTAGGCTTTGCATAGCAAGACCGTATTGATACTATCCCTGGTATGGTTGATAAGTAAATTGAGGTTGACTTGTGACAACTATACTTGGATCAGGTTGTCCTATAGGAATCTAAACCGAAGTCTAAATTATAGGTCCAAACTGGGGTAAAGAGGTCTGAGGAGTTGATATAGGAACAGTAGAAACCAAAGCTATCGATACTCCAGAAGTAGGTGGGGTAGATTGAACAGAAGATTCAGTAGTTGCAGCAGTCGATTGAGGCGGAGTTTGAGGCAAACTAGGCCCAGACTGATGAGCTACCCTAGGTGCAGAAGTTTGAATAGTAGGCTAGACGGTTTGCTGGGTTGAACCATAAACCATAGGTTGTCAAGTTTGAGATGAAAACTGCACATTGGGTTGCAAAATCTGTTGATTTTGAGATGGATCCCACACCATATTCATTCCGGGGTAGGGACCCATAACAGGTTGAGCATATTGAGGACCATAACCAAGTTTAGTGTAGGACTGGTAATTTCCAGTTCCTTGAACAAATGTTTGATCAGAAGGTGGTTGGAAACCTTAAGATTGATACTAACCTTGAGGTTGATAGCCTTGAGGTACGTATTGAAACTAGGGTTGACCTTGAGGTATATATTGATACTGGGGTTGACCTTGAGGCATATACTTAGTTTGAGGTTGACCTTGAGGCATATATTGAGTCTGGGGTTGACCTTGAGGCATGTACGGTCCCTGAGGTATGTACTGACCTTGACGTTGGCCCCAAGGCGGAATTTGACTACCTTGAGGTTGCCCCACAGGTAGTATTTGACTGCCCTGAGCTTGCCCCCAGGCGGAAATTGATTACCTTAAGGTTGCCCCCCAGGCAGAATCTGACTACCTTAAGGTTGCGGATTTCGAATAGCACCAAACATCATAAGAATTTCTTCTACACTCAATGGTGGAGTCCCATTATGACCAGTTGATACCCCCATGTTCTATGGGTTGACGAGGCGCTCCTGAAAATGTACCAGAAACTAACTGATACCCAGACGGAACAGAAGGACCGCCATATAAAAATGTTTCCAGATTTTGAGAAAACATGGATGATCGGTTTGACATATTCGAAGGAGGATAATAACCTCTGAGCGTTGGATGGAAAGGAATACGAGGTGGTGATGCAGCGAGACCCGAATTTTCTAAGAAGTTCGTCAAAGATACATACCAAGTGTCACTTCGAAAAGGACAGTAAAAGATGGATTCACGCTCCCTAAGTTCTATAGTCGGTTGATTTTCAAGGGGAGTTATATCCTCATCTGGAATAACAAGTTCTTCAATAGAAATGAGTCCAGATGGAAGATTCTGGGTAATGACACTTTCTACCCTGGGTGAACCAGGAACACTAGAAACTGGAGAAGAAAATCCTAAGGATGGAGTAGCATCAAGTTCAATTTCAGGTTCAGAAATTTTAGGTTCCTCAACTAATTCACCAGTAGAAGAAAAACTACTAGTAACTTCGGAAACTGAAATTGGTTTAGAAATATACTCTTTTGTTGGAACTTGATAATTAGGGTGAATAAGTAAAGATGATTCTCCGGCCGCTGGTGACCCAACTCTACTTTCAATATGTGTGACAAGAGCTCTTAGCCCTTCAAGTTGACTTGGTTTATATTCGGGAGGCTGCCCCCGAAGTCTACGGGATTGTCTCGGTAATTCAGCCACGATTAATTAATTAATTACTTCACACAAAAACAAAGAAAATCTCAAGAAAATCACCTAAAGTCTCTAAAGAACCAAACAATTCAATCACACACCTAACAATTTAAGGGTTCAAACCACACACAAACAATATTTCGTGATGAAAACACTAGTTAGTGATGAAATCCAACCTCGCAGAATTGAATACAGAATGGCAGTTGGAACAGTTACCCCGACAACCTGCTTAATAAAACTAACTGGCATAGGTTTCTCCACAAAACTGTCTCGAGTGAAGATAACCTCCCAGAGAGTCCAAGTGAGTCTAGTTGACATCTGCTCCAGGTACAGTGGGATGTTCCCTCCACCATCACCTCAGGAAATAATCCTAAAGATTATGGCCACTAAGGTTACCAACGGAGACAAATATACCTGGGGGAACAGTCTATGATCCAATACGCACGCAAGGGCAGAGTAAAAAAGCTCAATCCCCTTGAAGGCTCCTTGACATAATCGAAGGTTTACTAACAAGTGACCCCAGGCTCCTCGACAATGGTCAATCCGAGGTTTACCATTTTTAATACGTGAATATCTGCTATCATTCCCAATTAGGAAGGATTTATTACCTCACTAGTTCAAATATGATCTCGTGCTTCTCCTTTAAGAGGAGCTTTCCCAGAGCATAGATGAAACAATTGGATTTTTTCCTACCGCAAGATCGACTACTTGTTTGTTTTAACTATCTTGGAGAGTTAATTACTCCCTACTCCAAGATACTAGCCTAAACTATGTTGGTGAATCAGAGCCCTAGAAATAAAAAGATTGTTAGATGAATTTTAATTAAGCGTTAATTTTATTGGTTGTTTATTAAGTCAAAAGGTATGGAGATGAAACTTTGTGGTGTGAAGACTCGAATCCAAAACACTAAAAAATGCACCTAAGATGATCAATTATTTTCCTTTTCAATGAATCTCTAGCTAAAGGAAGAGTTAAGAATGCAATTTCTTTGAAAAGAAAACTTTCCTTCAACATAAAAACGAAAAGAAAAACTTTTTTGCTTTTTTATTTTTCAATACACTCAAACGAAGGTACTAATTATGCTCACGAAATAAATCCCTTTTCGTTTCAACACTCAAAACTAGAAAAACATTTTTTTCAAAAGAGAAACTATAATTTCTAGACAACACAATCAAAACTATGAAAAATCTAATCTTGGGATCTAACCTCTTAAAAATAATTGAAATAAAAGCTTCAAATGTTTTTTGAGGATGTTTTTACTTAGTTATTTAGCAAACTATGGATTAATTCATTCAGCAAGACAAATCAACCAAAAACACCCAACTATGTTTTTTTTATAAAAAATGAAATTCACAACTTATGACCAAGTTCATTCAAAGTTTTGCAAAGAGAAACAAAATCGATTTCTCACCAAAGGAAGATCTCACAAACCACCCAGACTTATCAAGTAGACAAAAGATTCCAAGGTGATCTAAGGTCTCTTAGACTTCTAAGCTTCAAGTCACTACAAAGACTGAGTGAAGACCAAACCAAGCATGCAAAAACTTCTAGAAATTCATTCAAAACACAACACCAATGGAACTTACTTATGAGAGACTTTTAACAAGATATATGTAGATCTGGGCAGAGGATAAAAGTAACAAAAAGAACCTAAACTAAACTAGATGAAAATATTTTAAGATTTTCAAAAATCTTGACAGGGTCCGTAGGCCCCCAGTGAAACCAAGTGCGACACTGCTCTATGCAGTAAAGTAACAGTGCAAACAGGTCCACACTGTAACTCAAACAGAATGTGCGGTCCTCGTAAAAATGTCTAAAAAAATAAAAAATCAATCTAGGATTGAAAAACTACCCAATCCCACACACATCAAGTAAAAAATAGAAACAAAAAATCAAGTTCCTCGAATCAAAGATAAAGGAAAATTAAACAACCAAATCCCGTCCCCAGTGGAGTCGCCAATTTCTTAAGCGGATAAGTCATTCTTGCAGACAAGACCGATCTCCCTAGTATCAATTGATATCTAGAAACAAGCAGGACAAGCAAATCTACTTTTCTATAAACATATTTTGATTCATTAATAAAAACTAAGAGATGTTTTAGACCCTACCTTAAGTCCAATGCTAGTTTGTGGTAGCCTTGCTCCAACAGCTTCAAAGAGTTTCCTTTTAATAACCTGCAAACACAAACAACACACATCAAAGAACACCTACGCAGCTAACAACATAATTCATGTTCATCATAGTGATCAAGGAGTCCATGAAATAAACCATTAAACACAACTTACTGAGAAAAATAAACTTGATTGTATTAACTTTGAGAAAGAAGAACTTTACAACCTTGGTGCCTTGATGCTGTACAAGCTCTTCCCAGGGTCCAGGCAAGAATCTCCTCTACTTTGACAAGCCTCACTCTCTCCCAAATGAGATCAAAAGGTATGTGATATTTCCTCTCAAAAGCTCAGTTCGGAAGACTAATTTCCAATAGCATATACCCTCAAAAATATTCAGCTTTCAACCCCCCAAGTAACCAACCCAAAGTTTCATTTTATAGTGCAAGGGAAGGAGGTTACAGGTCCACCATTGAAGGGATAGAGTCCTCCTTCAAGGGGATAAGCTCCTCACATCAAGGGGTTAGCTCCTTAAGGAATGGGATGCATGCACCCTTAAGGAGCGAACTTGCCAGCGTAAGATGCCCTCTAGAAGCTTCCATAATTGACTCAAAGTGAGTTTTTAAGAATAAACTTGCGCCTTTCTAACT
The DNA here is from genome assembly GCA_000404065.3 of Pinus taeda. NCBI lineage: Eukaryota > Viridiplantae > Streptophyta > Pinopsida > Pinales > Pinaceae > Pinus > Pinus taeda. The sequence continues at coordinate 78,286 of APFE031670254.1, forward strand.
TTTACAGGGGTTCACACCCATAAATGCAGATACAGAGCAGTCAGGTGCGCAGGGGACATGACCAATGGGCACGGTACTGCAGGTAATGCTAAGAGAAAGTGCGAAACCATAGTTTTAGAGCTTTTTAAGGACTTTCTCTCATTTTCAAAGCTTGATATGCAGAGCTGAGGTTTAAGACTTTCAAAGGAGGTGTGTATGAGTGGTGATAGACTCATATTGATAACAGAAAGTCCTGGTGACAATTTTTCGTGTAACACTTCTACCAAAAGATTTCACATATAAATCCTTATCTGGCTACTAGCGATCAGCTAACAGACAAGGTAATTAACCAGAGAACCGAGTTCAGTGATTTAAACACCAAAATCTCAGAATTCGTTGAATGGCAGGAAATAGAGGACAGAAGGAAATGCAATCTGCCTAAGATAGAGGAGCCACACAAAGACATTCTCTTCACGGATTGGGACGCAAGAATCAAGTAAGTTGAGCTAGCAGTGGCAAGGGTAACCAATGTATCAAAGAAAATAATTAAGATAGTAAACCATACTCTATTTGCCACCAACCTGGTAAAGGAATGCAATCTAAAAGAAGTGCCTAATTTAGGTACTTTGCATAAAAGCTGGCAGAAAAAAGTAGAGGCTCAAAAATAGGCAATCGCAAAATTCACCAATACTAATTGTGATTTGTATTGGCAATATCTCGTGAAGCCTATAGGTTTTAACCGTGTACAGAAATTATCTGCATACAAATTCTAAAACACAGAAAATAAACAATGGGAGAGCATAACACATTAAACACATATACACAAAGATTTTGCCCTGGATCCCAAAACCAGGACTACTAGCTTGGTTTTTCATTATATTCCTTTCAATGTTATAATACATATTTATACATGTCGAAGCATCCAATACGATGGACTGAAAACCATCACTCCAAAACCATGGACCAAAAAACCATAGGTAGATTCACCCAACCTAATATAGGGTCCAAAAGAAAATTGCCAGGGTGTTACCCAAAACCCGTAGAGGGGGCCTACCTGCCCCCCTCAAACCCCCCTATGACCCCCTTGCTGCACAATCAGCACAATGAAGGGGGGGTTCTGTCCCTCGTCTAATCCCCTGGTTAACTACGTAGCTTAGTCATGGAAAGAATATAACACAACCCAACAATCTCCCACTTGCTGTTTTGTTTCCACAGGGGGCCACAAGAGAGCTTAGTCATTTTTTCAACCCTGAAATGCCAATTTTTTCTCTACACCAGGAGAACTTCTTAGAGCTCATATATTTTGTCAATGCATCTGCAATATTCTTCAAAGTGTCCACCTTTACCACCAACACCTTTTTTCCTTCTATCATATCCCTCACAAAGTGATACTGAACATCAATGTGCTTTGTCTTTGAATGATAAGCAGGGTTCTTTGGAAAGAAAATTGCACTTTGGCTGTCACAGTCTATCCTTATAGCTCCCTATACTAATCCCATACTTGAACACAATCTCTCCAACCAAACTACTTCCTTTCTTGCATGAGTGTCTGCCATGTATTCTGCCTCTGTAGTTGATAGTGCCACTATAGGTTGTTTCTTACTCATCCAACTGACTGCACCTCCAAATAGGTTAAACACATACCCACTTGTAGATCTTCTATGATCCAAATCTCTAGCCTAGTTTGCATCAACAAAGCCACGAATATCCAAAACTCTATCCAATCCTGGTCTTGCTTGGTAGCACAAGCCATAATCACTACTGCCATGCAAATACTTGAAAACCCACTTCACTGTTGTCCAATGCTCCTTCCATGGTATCGACATAAAATTTCTTAATACTCCCACTGCATGTGCAATCTCTGCTCTAGTATAGACCATTGCATACATCAAGCTACTAACTACACTTTCATATGGAACACAGGACATATCCTCTTCCTCTTCTTGTGTCTTTGGACATTGTTTAGCGAATAAATTTACACCTACCTGATTAGGAACCTTCACCGATTTACTATGCTACATATTAGACCTCTACAGTATTATCTTGACATACTTCCTCTGGTTTAACCAGAGATTCCTCTTTGCCCGATCTCTTTTAATTTCCATGCCCAAAATATAGTTTACAACACCAAGATCTTTCATGTCGAATTTGGAGGACAATTGGGTCTTCAAATCTTGGATAATTTCTTTGTCATTTCCAACTAGCAACATATCATCTACATACAAGACTAGATAAATAACACGGTCGCCAATTAAATTAAAATACACACAGTGATCTGCTTTGCTTCTGGTGAAGCCAAGTCCCCATAAAAATGTATCAAATTTCAGATACCACATCCTTGGTAATTGTTTTAACCCATAAAGAGACTTCTTTAACTTTCATACCAGTTCTTTCTTACCCTTCACCGCAAAGCCTTTAGGTTGCTTCATGTAGATCTCTTCTTCTAGATCCCCGTGAAGTAATGTTGTCTTCATATCCATATGTTCTACCTGAAAATAAAAAGCAGCAGCAACAGATAAAAGTAATCTAATAGAAGTTACCTTGGCAATAAGAGAAAAAGTATCACCAAAATCAATTTCCAACACCTGGGAATAACCTTTTTCTACCAACCCAGCTTTGTATTTCTCCACCTTTCCTTCTATATCTGCCTTCTTCTTGAACACCCATTTGCTGCCAATGGGTTTCCTTCCAACCGAAAACTCCACCAGATCCCAAGCCTCATTTCTGTGCAAATATTTCATTTCATCAACCATGGCCTCTTTCCAGAGTTTTCCATCCTCTAAATGTACTGCTTCCTTCACAGTTCTGGGATCATCATCAGTAATAGATAAATAAAAATTTGAAGAGAAATTAGATGGACCATACATTTTTGGCTGCCTTATTTCTCGAACTGATCTTCTTACACCCAGAGTTTGGGGCTCTTCATCTTCTGATTCCTCCTCTGCTGTGGAGTCTGATTCTTCCTCCTTTAGTTCAAACTCTATCTTCTCAAGTTCCTTTGGTTGGACTTCATGTTTAATAACATCTTTCACCTATCTAAACAAAACATCTCGGTTGTACACAACCTTCCTTGTTGCTGGGTTCCAAAGTTTATAACCCTTTAAACCATCCTTATATCCAATAAAGATGTACTTTTCAGATTTACTATCCAACTTGGTTCGTTTCTCCTTTGGAACATGTACATATGCATCACATCCAAATACCCTCAGATGTGAAAGAGAGGGTTTCTTACCAGTCCATACCTCTTGTGGAGTCTTATCCTCCAACATTGATGAAGGTGATTTGCTGACCAAGTAACATGCTCTGTCCACTGCCTCTACCTAGATTTCCGGTCTTAACCCGGCACCACTAAGCTTGCTTCTTGCGCTTTCCATCAACATCTTGTTCATTCTTTCTGCAACTCCTTTTTGTTGAGGTGTATATGGAGTAGTATTTTTCCATGCTATACCACACTTCTTACATAATTCTTTAAATTCCTTACTGCAAAACTCTCCACCATTATCTGTCCTCAACACCTTTATCTTCTTCTCTGTCTAGTTTTCCACCAGAGCCTTAAATTATTTAAACCTATCAAAGACTTCAAATTTATTCTTAAGGAAATATATCTATGTATTCCTTGAGAAGTCATCTATAAATGATACATAGTACACAGACTTACCCAGTGATGGAACCTTCACAGGTTCAAACACATCACTATGCACAAGCTCTAATATATGATTCACCCTCTTACCACCAGAGGGAAAACTCACCTAATTCTACTTCCCATATACACAGTTGTCACAGAAATCAAAATCCAAAGAGCTATTACTCATATCTTCTACCACACATTTACCATGAAGTTTTCGAAGGCCCTTCTCTCCAATATGTACAAGCCTTTGATGCCACAACATGGTCTTCGCTCCAGAGACCACTATATTTTCTGCTCCACTTTCAGGAACCATAGAACTATTACATCCATCAACAACAGTGCTACCTTGCAGCTTGTACAGAGTTCTAGTATGAACTCCCTGCATCAATACTAGTGCTCCTCGAACCATCTTGCAAGTATTATTCTTGAACACTGTTTTTACACTTGCATCATCCATCTTTCTTATAGAAAATAGATTTTTGGATAATGCAAGAATATGCAGAACACCCGGAAGTGTTCTAACCCTTCCACCTTGCAACTTCAACTTTAATTTTCCGCAACCAACGATTCTAGCCTTCCTATCATCCCCTAAGAAGACATCACCACCATAATATTTATCATACTTGCAAAACCACTCTCTATGGGGAGTGAAGTGAGAGGATGCACCTGAGTCAATCAACCATGCCTCATGATCTATATGTTTGCTTGGAGAAGCCAAGTACACATCCCCACCTTCATCTGAGGTGGTTTTCGCCTCCGTAGAAGCATCATCAGATCCCTTTCCTTTGTCAGGAGCTTTAGATTTACAGTCCCTTTTGTAGTGCCCTTCCTTTCCGCATTTCTAGCACACCACCTTTACAGGGTTTCCTGGAGATTTAGATCTCCCTCAAGATTTATATCTCCCACTCGATGAGTTATTTTTGTTTCTGTTCTGGGACCATCCTTGTACAGACAAGGCATCACCATTTTGGCTCTCTTGTTTTTCCATCTCATCTCCTTCGTCATCAAGGATGAGACTATTTCATCAAACTGCAAGGAAATTGCATTGCTACTTATTGCAATAACCAAACTATCCCATGAATCTAGTAAAGAAAACAAAAAACTAATGCACTTCTCTTCATCTGAAATTTTAATATCAATAGATAAAAACTGACTTACCATAGTCTTATATGCATTCAGATTCTCTGTCACCAAGTCTCCATCTTTCATCCTTAGGTTATACAACCTTTTCCATAGGAACAGTTTATTCACCAAAGACTTAGATTGGTACAAAGTCCCTAACTTGTCCCACAAAGCCTTTGCCATAGCTTCCCCTGATACATTCAACAATACTGAATCTGAGACACACAATCATATTGTGCTCTTTGCCTTCCGATCTAATTTCTTCCATTCTTCATTGGACACCCCCATTGGTTTAGTACCTGGATCTACCATGATCCACTGATCTTTATCCACCAACAGATCCTCCATCTTGATTTGAAATAACACAAAACTTTGATAATTAAATTTATCAATCTCTATCTTTCCACCTCTCGCCATCTTCTTTCACGACCAGAATCGATCTTGCAGATCTCCCACTAAATAGGGTCTACCATAGGCCCAAGAAAAACCCCTCAGCAACAAAGGTGTCCCCTTGAAACCTCTGATACCAAATGTAGGTTTTAACCCCATACAAAAATTACCTACATATGAATTCAAAAACACAGAAAATAAACAATGCAGGAGCATAACACATATACACAGAGATTTCCCCCTGGATCCCAAAATTGGGACTACCAGCTTGATTTTTCATTATATTCCTTTCAATGTTATAATACATATTTATACATGCCAAAGCATCCAATACCATGGACCGAAAAACCATAGGTATGTTCTCCCAACCTAATATAGGGTCCAAAAAAAAATTTCCCAGCGCTCTACCCCAGACCCCATAGAGGGGGGCTACTCACCCCCCTCAACGCCCCCGAACAGGGAAAGAATATCACACAAGCCAAAAAATCCAAATAGCAAAATCATGACCCTTAACTGCTCAATTCATTCAACTCAGCGAATGTTGCCACATCTCACCGATGCAATTTTGCAGGACAACTCATGACACATTTCGGGGCACCTCCTCAACTCAAACCAATGATCGATATATGTGATCTGAAGGAGAAGCTGGTAGACAACAAATCATCTTCTTAGTTCTGCTCATCAAGGCATTGTTTATTTTTAGAGTTAGCTAACTAGTTAGGAGGAAGGCTGTTTGAAACTTCCTCAAATTTTGTATAATATATTTTTGAGCATTAGTTAGAATAGTTTTTGTACCCTTCTCATGCATTTAGAGAAGGGTCTAGAATTTTATCAAAAAAATTTGCAAAGAATTAACTATTGTAAGTTTGTGAATTCTTTGGTGAAATTATGGAACATGGTCGTTTCTTTTTGATATCATACTACTTTCCTTTGTTGATGCACTATTGTGTTCTTGGGATATAATTTGATTTGAAGAAAGGAGTTGATCCATGTCATTAATCAAATGAGAATAACATTGCACATATGGTACTATTATCTTGTATGATTGTTTCTATTTTTGTTTAATTAGTGACAACACTTTATTCTCATGAATTATATGTGATATCTATCTTTTTTATTAAGCGTTAATTGTACTATTGTATGATGCCTAGCTAAAAAATTTTATGTTCATATATAATTCATCATATATGGTATATATTTTATAAATTTATTTGCCTAACTATTTATTCAAAGAATTTATCTTATATGTTATCATCTTCGTTTATGCATGATTGATCTTTATTATCACATGTTAAACATATATCTTTGTAGATCGCATACCATATAGAAATACCCGTGTTTATATTAGAATAAGTTAGTTAGTGATTTTCATAATAGAATAGATCATTTAGATTATCGTTATTCTATTTAAATCACTCATCAACACCCACCTTCATCTTAAAACCCACACTCGGAAACTGGTCCCATTATCTCCAGTTGGAGCCACCACATTAAACGGAAAAGGAGTTGTCTTAAGGTTTGGACCGGGTGGTTATCCCCCATGTTGGGGCTGCAGAAATCTAAAGCCACAATAGCCCAATAGAATGTAATCAAGAAAAATATTTAAATAATGAATGCATTTGTTGTCACTCACTGCTTCATTAGGCACTAGTTTCTTCTAAAGCCAAACAACAGTCATTTTTGATGCCAAATTCTGAGACATAAAAGCTATTTGAGCTTGAGGGAACCCGCTTCATTTCCTAGTGCTTGGAAATAGATTTCCAACGGTATATAGAAGTCAAAAAATGAACTTATAGAGAAAAGTTAGAGCCTATTGAACAATCCCTTTGGAAAGCCAAACAAACGAGAAAAAATGGCTAAGTGTTGAAGAAAATTCGTAATCAGGCCTTGGGACAGTTCATCATAATTTCATATTGGCCATTGACAGGGTCAATGATTCACTCTTAAGGCTTATCAGTGGATGCAAAGGCCGACTGTGCTTTATCGTTACAATCATCAGGGATGGATGATAAAGGCCTAACATAGGAAATGCTTGCAAAACAGGGCTGGGAGAGCCATTTTCTCTCTCCTCTGTGGGGTATACATGTTGAGCCATAAGCAATATTTCACTTTGGCCATCAGTGAAGGAAAATAGCTCCTACTTAAGAGATATCTGAGGTTCCATCAGCTGATTGCCATTTTCAATTTCTCACTGTTTCACCTGCAGAGGGCCAATAAACGCTGACATAGGAAAGGCATGACAAAATAGGGTTAGGCGGGCCCTTTTCTATCTCCTCCAGGAGACCACGTGGTGGCCTATGATTAGTCCACTAAGCTTACATGATATCTAACATCAGTGATGACACAGCATGTATGGAAGATGACGTGGCAGGCGGACACATGGCACTCATTTTAGGCATTTTCAAGGGTCCTATGGGGATGTTTCTAGGTGCACGTGGCACCACCCACAAGGTGACATGTGGTAGTGATTATCAACAATCATCGGTTGCAAGTTTCAAGGGGTAAAGAGATAAGGCCATAGAGAGGTGTCGATTGCAATATGCAGGATTTCTCTCGGACGACATAAGAGTTTACAGTTCGATTATAAGGGTCCTGCATTTAGAATATTGAACTTGGCCCAAGAACGAGCCTGTAGTGGACCACTGATTATGATTTGAATGATTCTCTCTAGGACATGATAAAAGATTAAAAGTCAAGTTTATAAAGCTTCGACGTCCAAACTATGGGCCTGCTTTGATGGAAAAGGGAAAAGTGTAGTTGAAGCATCAATATGCAAGATTTTTTTGTCTAGATGTGAGAAAGGTTTTTAGTTTGGTCTATAAAAGTTGGCATCTGGACTATCGGTGATCGTAATGAAAAAGGGAAAAGTAGGTTAAAGAGCTGCTATGCGGGAAAAAGGAAATACAAAGGAAAAGGTCAACGAGACACACATCCGATGACCTTAGTGCCCAAGGGCTCAGCACCCTGTCTGAGCCCCTGGTCATATGAGGAAAGCCACAAAAAGGATAATAGTAAAAGGGACCAAGGGGAAAATCAAAATCAACTTTTTTCACTTGTTTTAGAGGAAAAAGGCCGCAACTGTGTGATTACACTGGGAAAAAAAGAACATTGCTCAACCACCGTGCTGGGGGCATTGGAGAAATTATACAGAGTTTAAAGGTGAGATGGGTCTACAGCTGGGTAGTTTAATGAAGGTATGGGGCACACTTATGGAGGGACTCAGCCTGTAGCATGCCTACACAAGTCAGTGCCATAAGCATTCAAAGTGGAAGAGACAGTTAGCCGATCGAGCAACATGGGCACACTCAGTGAAACAAGCAGGACCTATTTTGAGGCTGTCACAGGCACAGAAAAGGAATCATCCTCCATTTATCCTACCATCCCTCTTGACTTTATGTATTTCTATGTTTTCAAGAAGGGATTTGATCCTTGTTATAACAGGCATGTAGCAGAGCCTTACAGGGGGGATAACTAGTCTAGTATGGCAGCTCGAGCCCCAGCTCATAGATGCTTTTATAAATTGTAACTCCATCAACGCCCTCTTCTTATAAATAAGGGAATGAAACATAATACCAAGGTTTCATAATTCTCACCTGTGAGGGTTGGACTCTATGATACCATTTTCGGCTCATAAATAGGTAAGTGCAAGACTTGTATTTCAAACCGTGTTACTTCACACAGGTAGATATTTCAGACATAGCAAAGAAATGGTAGTGATTCCCCCTTCTATGTATTATAGTATGTTATCATCCTGTTAATTCCATTATGTTCACATTCTTCTCTGCATTCATGCTAAATTAACATTGTTAGAAGTATTTCAAGATCTCCTCAAAAATTCATTTACATCGACGTTGTTAATTCTATTGCCTGTATGGATTATTGAAATTATATTTTCAACAGTTCCTCTTCATGAATCACAACACCCAAGCTCTCTTGTTCCCATTATATCTTCTTCCGACTCAAATAAGTATTGGAATTATTAGAAATGAAAGATCTATGTATTATGCATAGGGTTCTTGATGATGTAAGATCCCTACGATGAGTTACTCTTTCTCCTCATCCTATATCATTTACCCAACAAATACTATTAAGTTGTAATCCCCTTTGAATTAATTGGCCTCCATTGTTCTATGTGATACTTCTAGGAATTGTGTGTGTGAGGGAATAACTAAAGTGCATAACTCATACCTTTGGACGAATGAACCAAATCCCCTCATACCTTTTTCGTGACAATTGGAGTGTTGCAATCCCTCACATTTAACCTTACAAGCACTCCTCTATTTAAGGTGTCCTAGCCACTGGTCTACAATCAACCCATAGGTTGTCTCTAAGGATATTTGCTTGCCTCTTGCTGCACTCGTGATGTATGGTGCAAGATTCAACATCTTTCTAGCATCATTTTTTTTTTGGTAGGTAAGCACTCACGGGAGATTTGAACCAATGACCTATCATAAGGAGTGCCTTAACAGTGTACCCATTCACTGTCAATCCAAAGCCCCATGGGCTTAAAGGTGAGTGGGCTTGGTCTAGGCAAGTCACTCCCCCTAAGTAGTCAACACCCTTGCTTAGGTTTGAGCACAAGACCTCACCGTCTTTATGAGTCCGACTTTACCAACCAACCGCCTCCACTGACCTTCATCTTTCTGGCATTGTTGTTAGGGAATGGATTAGAATATTTTTCCCTCGGTACAATAAAGCATTTCATTTCCTCTGTTAGGTGAGCATAGGAAGTGTGGGTTGAATATCTCTCACCTTGGCGACTCCAATCTCAAATTATGGTAAACAACGCAATGACTCCACTGTCAAATTATGGTAAGAAACCTGGCAACTCCACTGTCTGTATCTCTATTTTGATCATCCTAGCTTTGAAGCAGCCCTATACTCACTCTGATGCTACAACAGTTGGAAACTATCCCTACTTTCAAAGCTTAAATCAATCACATAGGGATGTTTTCAAGATGGCCCTTCCTGCATTACTAGCCAACCAATTTGTTGCACTAGATTTCTCTTCCATTGTTGGTTATCCTAACCATGTTCCTTAATTTTATGAGTGGGATAGCTATTTTCCTAAATTCAGTGGGAACTTAGAGAAAACGCTTGACCAACACCTCAGAGACTTTCATGAATGCATGGAGCAATAAGGTATTCTTCTTGAATATGAACAAATGAAGTTGTTCAAATTGTCTTTAGAGGGGGATGGTAGGGTTTGGTTTAAAAAACTACCTTAGGGAAATATATCTTCCTTGAAATATTTTCATACAACAATCCATCAATATTACAAAATATTTTACCCCTTGAATGCTTTATTTGATGATTTCTCCACACCTCTTAATGATGAAGACATTCTTGAGGTTCAATACCTTACTGAAGATTTTTGCGGAGCTCAACTCGAAGAAAACATCTACTTGCATTAGGAAGCATCAACCAATGAGCTAGAAACTGAAGAAGGAGATATCATAGTGCTTCCAAAAAACCTCAGGGGTTTTATTCAACCGAACTAGATGTTTCTCCTTCTAGTGATAAATAGGACTCTGTTGGAGACTCAAGTGACGTAGAGCAACCACACTTCTAGTCAGGGGAAGCTGCACAAGAAGAGGAAGCCCATTAGGAGGTCAGCGAAGAGCCTCCAGTTTCCAATCCTCATCTTTCACTTGGAGAACAAGACCAAGGCCCTTCTCCAAAGCATGATTCATATTACCTAGAGGAGGAGGAAATGGTCGTGGAGGTTCATAAGGAGTTGTTTTCTAGCAAGTGGAGAAAAACATCCTAGTAGCATGATTTTCTTGAAAAGGTTGAACTTGAGGAGTTTAATGATGATTGTAGCTACCCTGGCCAAGAGGATATTGACCAATAAACTACCCATGAAAAGGAGGCAGCTGCAAATTTTCCTTTTTAATTCCATAATTGTGTGGCTGAGTACATGAGCAGGTTCTTAAGTCAGCAACAGTGGTTTTTGCCAGAGCATGCTTCAAGCTTTTCATTTGTATATTTTTCATGTTGCATGCATGTTTAAAACTTTCCTTTCCAGCAGTATGAAGGCATGTGGTACACTACTCTTATGCTTGCGTGACTCTATTGGAGAGTTGAACATATTTAGCTTAATTAAGTATTGTGCATAAGTAGGATTGTACATAAATAAGCTCACCAACTGAGCATTTACTTTTTAGTTGTTAGAATTTTTATTTTGTAGTTTAGAGTGAGGATGAAAGACCCATGGCGATTTTTCAGACTATAAGGATGTATTTATTACTAACTCCATGGCCAATGGTGTAGCATACTGGTCTGTAGGTTCTCATCTCCTCGCAAGAAAGGCACTATCCCCAGTAGGAGCCAATGTTGTCACTCACTGCTTCATCAAACACTAGTTTCTTCCAAAGCCAAAAAAAATGATGTTTGATACCAAATCTTGAGACAAAAAATCTATCTAAGCTTGAGGGGACCCACTCCATTGCCTATTGCTCAGAAAGAGCTTTCCAACATTATATAGAAGTCTGAAAATGTACTTTTGGAGCAAATGTTAGAGCTTATTGAACAATCCCTTTAGAAAGCCCACAAATGAGAAAAAATGGCTAAGTGTTGATGATTTGAAATGTAGAATTGAGGCTTTTGTGATCCATCATAATTGTAAAAAGAGCTTCGGCGTAAATCACATAAGAAAATTATTGTCGACGCGTTTCAAACCAACTAGTGTGGTTCATCGTCAGGACAAGTTGAAGAAACAGATCAGGCTTTAGCAATTTAAATAGGCTGAGTAGAGACTCTAACGGCTACAAAACAGCTATATTTGACTCTAGGACCAAGGCTCTAAATAAATTAAATCTTATTATTATTTATTATTTTAATTATAGAGATGAGAGAAATTAGGTAAGATTAATAAATAAGCGGATGTTATCCCAACCAATTATTTGTTTAAATAAATTAAAGGTTATTTATACATTTTTAAGAAATAATTTAAGTTATATAAATTAATAAATAAGTGATTTATGTTATATATAATAATAAATCTATTAATAATAAGATGATAATATTATATTTCTAGAGATATGAGTAAATTAGGTTAGTATAAAGGAGCTAATATAATTAAAAGAGATTTATTGTTAAATAACGAGTTGTTGATGGTTATTTTCCATTAAGTTATTAATGTTAGAATGACATATTTATAATGAATAATTTAAGATGTATATTCTTATAAAGTTATTTCTTCAATAAATATGTTTTAATTATTGGTTATTTTCCATTAAGTTATTAATGTTAGAATGACATATTTATAGTGAATAATTTAGGATGTATATTCTTATAAAGTTATTTCTTGAATAATTATGTTATAAAGTTATTTCTTCAATAAATATGTTTTAATTATTGCTGGTAAGCCGATCATAAGGGTTAATTTGACTAAGAGAAGAAATAATTTAATTTATACCTAGATATACTTATATAAGTATATCTAAGTATAAATTAAATTATTTCTTCTCTTAGTCAAATTAACCCTTATGATCGGCTTACCAGCAATAATTAAAACATATTTATTGAAGAAATAACTTTATAACATATTTATTCAAGAAATAACTTTATAAGAATATACATCCTAAATTATTCTCTATAAATATGTCATTCTAACATTAATAACTTAATGGAAAATAACCATCAACAACTCGTTATTTAACAATAAATCTCTTTTAATTATATTAGCTCCTTTATACTAACCTAATTTACTCATATCTCTAGAAATATAATATTATCATCTTATTATTAATAGATTTATTATTATATATAACATAAATCACTTATTTATTAATTTATATAACTTCAATTATTTCTTAAAAATGTATAAATAACCTTTAATTTATTTAAACAAATAATTGGTTGGGATAACATCCGCTTATTTATTAATCTTACCTAATTTCTCTCATCTCTATAATTAAAATAATAAATAATAATAAGATTTAATTTATTTAGAGCCTTGATCCTAGAGTCAAATATAGCTATTTTGTAGCCGTTAGAGTCTCTACTCAGCCTATTTAAATTGCTAAAGCCTGATCTGTTTCTTCAACTTGTCCTGACGATGAACCACACTAGTTGGTTCGAAACGCGTCGACAATAATTTTCTTATGTGATTTACGCCGAAGCTCTTTTTACGATTTGAAATGATCATAAGTTAAAATTAATGTAGAATTGATTAGCCATTATTGAATTGATTGTTAACAGAAAGTAAGGAAATAAAGGAAACTGCTTGAGAAGAAAGACTTTACGATAGATGATTAAACATAAGCAAGATGCATAATAGAAGTGAAAACAGTAAAAATATAGTGATACCAGACATCAAAGTTGATTACGGAGTTCGCCCCTAATGGACTACATCTCTAGGTCCGCTTTTAAGATGGGAAACTGCTTTATTAGGATTGAAACCAAGGAGTTCAATTATACAGAGAATAGACCAAACTGAATGTGCACACGGACACTTCTGATCACTATTAATAGGAAGCTCTCTGAACCCGCTTTCCAATGCCTATCACGGTTCCCAATTCCGACTCTAGATGCTCCTGTTACACTGAAAACAAAAACAACCTCTAATCTCCAGAATCTCATACAAAAACCAAAATCTCCAATATCCCTTCAATGAAACAAAACTTCCTTTTTAACATCCACGAGGTGCATTCAAACTCTTAGGCTGAGTTTGTGATGAATATGCCATAATTTGGGGTGGTTTTGTCTCAGTCTAGTCACCTTGTGACACCTAATGAGGAGGTTACATGATGGAGGAATTAATAATAGCATATTAAACAATATAAAAACCCACAAATAGACTTTGGATAGGCCTTAACTGTTGGCATCTTTATTAATCAGGTAGAGGAAGTTTACCACCCACGTGAATAGGCCATGGTCTAACCTCCAACTGCCACCTTCGCAGTCTTCCAAGGTGGTTCCAATAACCATTGCATTGATTGTTCACATGTATAATGGTCACAGTTAACTTCCCCACATTGTTACATAACCTGACGGTCAACTCCAGGCTCTGTTCACATGTTGCTACTCCACTGCAGTGAGGAACTAGGTTAAGGTTGACCTGACAATTACTACTAACCCCATCGGCTGATCTCTGCTCACATGACAACTTTGCGGTTTAGAACCTCGCGTGGTCAGCCTGATGGTTATACAAACCTCGATGGTTTTCACATTTCTACCTATTCACATGTCACATGTTCTCAGATGTGGTTGGCAGTTTAGGACCTGTGTACATGTTATTTGTAATGTCTTATATTTTTTATAATGTATTTACGTGGCCAAGAGTTAATACATGGTCTTTTATGTATTGTTTATTACATAGTTGTAATGTAAAGAGGTTCAGTAGGACATAGGTAAGGTCTAGAGCTTAGGTTTATGTCTTTAGTGTATGGTTTTAAGTGTACTTTTAGGTAGTATAGTTTATCATTCGGTTTTTACCATAGGTTTATTACGTATTAGGTTAGGTCTTACATCAAAATAGCCTATGTAACTTTTCTTTGTCACAGAGTGACATTTGTACCAACATCACAGGACGATAACCTATGTCGACAATCAAACCTTGCAAAAGGCATGACAAACCCCACGTTGATGATTAACCCTGGTGAAACTGTCAATGAACACCAGATCCTGTGACCCAAATGACAAACACATGTTGATGACAAAATCCTGGTGAAGCTAATGACAACCACATGTCGACGGCTAGGTAGAAAAGCATCACCATGAAAACCATTAACATCACCTAAACAACCTAAACCATAATCAACACTGTCGAAACTGAATGACATCGAACTAAATGCTGATGATGACACTGAACCGAATGCTGACAATGACACTAAACACTAATGATGAACCTGTGCAATTGATTGGATGAGTTCCTCCTGGATCAATCCTCTCCACTTGAAAGCTTTTGGACCACAAAAATTTGACTAAAGAAATATTCAATGAGGGTAGAGCTCCCTCACTTTCCAGCTTGAGCTGATGATGTACCAATACATTCGATGAATCACCTTGAAGTGATGACATTGATGATGTTGATTGATCTAGGTGGATCTCTGGACACCAGTGGCATGGAAAAGGCTCAAAATTCAAAGTTGTAGGAAGACAATGAACTTGACATCATATCAAAGTGCTCATCGCCCTAATTCTAATGGTGCGGACAACACTCCAATCCGAGTTCGGATGAAGGAGATAGAGGCAACCAAAGTTCGATTGACTTTTTGATGATTGGGCAAGATTCATGAAGGCACAATTTATAAATTTTCTGGCAGATGGAATCCAGCCAACTCTAGCCAGATTTTAAGTGAAACTATCTCCTTGATAAAATGACTCCTTCGATCAAAATCTAAATCTTCAAAAATCTGTAATTTGTTTTATTTATACAAAAAAAATATATAAAAAAAGGAGTGGCAGGCCACCGACCCCACCACCCCAACCTGTACCATAACAAAAACACACATTGGTGGAGGGTGGGCCATCACTCCCAACCCCTCCCACAGAACCAACAACCAACATAACGGGGTGGACGACCATGATCTTGCCACCTCACAACCCTCATGACGGAAAAACACCGTGGCACAAAGTTTTGAGTAGGTTTCGCCCTTAGGGCACAGACCGAATCCCGACACACACCAAACACCACCTAAATAAATGCGACGACGCCAGCAAAGGTGGGGTGGGTGGGCCCAACCTGACCCATCTTTAAAATTAACAAATTTTTTTATGTAAAAAGGAGGAGGCGAGGTTTGACTACCTGACCTCCTCTGTAATAAACGAATCCTAAACCAACTCAACACAACTAATTTTTTGAGAAATTCACTCGTGATTTAATATAAATAGTCATTTTCATAGTGTTCCCAAGGCAGATGAAGGAACTAGGAGCAGGGATGGAAAACGAGGCAATTTTTTTTAATTGATTTTTAATGCAGGTGTAACCATGACTGAGCGAAATTTCCAGGAGAGTGAAATTTTTGCAGTGTCCAAATTGGACAAACTTTCTTTCGATCTTACACCTCTCAGCGACATGAACCAGATGGTGTATTTAGTTTCCTAATCTAAGCAACTGATTTGCAGAGGACCCAAAGGAGGGAATATTTGAGGAATCTAAGGGGAATCTAAAAGATTCCTTAAGCCCTAGACTTTCATTTTCTCAGAATTCAGAAATTTGATAGTCAATTTTGCACTATTCGATGCCAAAAATATGATGGTGTGTTCATATTTTCCATTTGATAATTTCGTTTTTTGGCCACTTTTCTAAGTGGAGTACAGGTGTCAACATTTCTGTGTGAGAAACCATTTCCATGTGATTCGACGTCGTGAGATCGATGGTACGAACAACTTTAGCAGTTTGACATCCTGTTCCTCAGATGGCCTCAAGATGTGAGGTATATGGAGTGTATTCATGTACTTCTTTTGCTATGCATTGTGCTACACAGATCCCTATTTGATGTTTGATGTGGGATCTTGTCTGTTACTTGTTTTCATGGTTCCTGCTTGATGTGTTGCAGAATCATTTGTGGGATGTACTTTTTGTCATGATTCGCCATGTTTTATTTGAGATCCCTTTGTCATCATGCTGATGGGATACTCATGTTGTCATCATGTATGTTTGCATTGAGATCCATTTTATGCCATGTTGGCGGGATGCTCATCATGCACGAGTTTATGTCATACCGATAGGAGTCCTTTTTGACTGCGAGTTCCTGTAGTGGAACATCTCTTGGAGCCACTGCTATGTGAGGGAATTTTCCTTGTGCGATAGCAACATCACCACTTATGTACATCATCACAATCGAGAACACTTAATGCAGTGGCCTACACCATCTTGACACTGGGGCCTGGAGACATAGTCCCTAGGACGAACTCCATTATCAACAGCTTATGTTTTCATGTGCTGATGATTTTCATGTTCCTCTTCTTTACAACATGTAGATGTATTCATTTATGTTCTTTTAAAAATTAAATTTAACACATCACGAAATTAAAAGGTCTTGGAAGGGTCCTTTGTCACACCTAGACTTGGATCAAGTGGCATCAAAGCGGTCTTTGCGTGGATGTGAATTTCAAGCGTGAACAATGGAACGTACAACGATAGAGGATGAAAAATTGATGTGTGAGACCATGCTCAAAATTTCCAAAATGGTGGAAATAATGTATGAAACTCTACAGAAAGAGACAAAGGAAAGGGAGCGATTATAACTTTAGTTGCAAGCCATGGAAGAGGCCCTAGAGGAATTGAGGCAAAACAACCAAAGTCTTCAAATAGATAACGTTGAATTGAAGATGCATCTACATGAAGAGAAAGAGGAGAAAAGTAGTTTTCTATGACAGTTGCAAGCAAAGGACGAGGCCTTGGAAGAGCTGCAACATGACCCATGTGAGGTAAAAAGTAATTCTTTGAATTCATGTATGTGTCCTGATGATGATTTCACTATTTTTGAAAATCATACCACAGGAATTAGCTCCAAACTGTTGAAGAAAATGGGGTATGAAGGAAAAGGATTGGGCGTTAATGGCCAAGGCATTTTCAACCCCATCAAAGTGGAGGAATTGCCCCATCATATAAGAATTGGGTATGTCAAAAAGGAAGTTGGGTAATGGGCCACGACAGTTAGCAAACCACAAACAAGAAATGATGAGAATCCCTCATCAGTTCTTTCCAAATCGAAAAAGGAGGTAAAATATGTTTATTTCCTTTCGATTTCTTCTTCTCATAATATGATTTCTATTGGAGATTTGGAGACCCCAATTACAGGGACAAACATGAGGCTCCTTACAAGGATGAGGCAATAAGAGGAAAAAGAACTTAGTGTCAATAACCAAGGCATAATTGAACCATTGGAGGTTGTGTAGAGACCTTGATTTGTAGGCTTGAAATACACTGAGGGAGAATGCTCGAAGGTGTTAGATGCTTTCGAGACATTGTTGAAATCGTTAAGGATAGAGAATGATGGGAACACATATCCATCATCCCATGGCAGTTTCCATTGGCAAGGAAAGAGCTTAGGCAAGCTCTCATCGCCATACTTATGCCAGAGACAGCAAGGAAAGGTATAGCCACTCTCGACATTTGAATGTTCATTTCGATTATAATCATGTTCTTAATGATGGACATAAACTGTGGAATAAAAAAATATGTACCTTTTGTGGATTACATAACCATACATTTTCTAAGTGTTGGAAAAGAATGGCAGCACACAAAAGGAGGAGGCATGAAGGACCCTCTCAACAACAAGTTAAATAGATCTTGAGAAAGAAGATGTATTACAGTCATTGCGACAGAAATGGCCATCAAAGAGCCACTTGTTGGAGGCTCCATCCACTAGAGTACCTTAAAGACAACGTGTCGATGTACGAACCAGAT
This sequence comes from Pinus taeda, assembly GCA_000404065.3. Lineage (NCBI taxonomy): Eukaryota > Viridiplantae > Streptophyta > Pinopsida > Pinales > Pinaceae > Pinus > Pinus taeda. The sequence continues at coordinate 96,768 of APFE031670254.1, forward strand.
GAAACAGTCATTCGACAAGCAAAACCACCAAAGGGGGGTGACTCATTCACATTGATAAGTGAAAAATGGTTTCTAAATATGTTGTCTTGTCATGGTCATGTTTTTGTAAATCATTTGTTGCATTTTAAAATGTAAAAGTGATGATGTGTTTTCCATCACTTGTTTAGAAGCAATGATGTCTGGTCTTATTTCGAGTTGCATGTTGAACTTGGAAGGTGATGTCATGTTTCCATCACTTGTCAAAACAATAATGTTTGGCCTTATATTTTTAAATCATGTGTTGCAGTGATGAAGTGTTTTCCATCACTTGTTGGAGCAACAATGATATGTTGGCCTTGTTTTCTTAGCTAGGGTATTGTGTCCATCTTGATGTAAACTTAACCACTGAGTATGTGTTATAAACTCGTGGCAAGTGTGGGACACTTGGGTCGTTAGTTGGTAATGTAATACATGCATATAATTTGCAAAACAGTGTACTTGAGGTTGCAGGTGTTGGCTCATCACTTAAGGCTCCAAAGAACAAAGGTGAAGGAGATGTAAGTGAGACCTTTTAGGACACTTGTGATGCAGACGAGCTATAGAAAAGTTATAGATTGTTTTTCACATTTTTGGAGGACCAAAAGCTCCTCAGTGCGGAGGATTGACCCAGGTGGATCTCTAGACACCGGTGGCATGGAAAAGGCTCAAAATTAAAAGTGGCAAGAAGACAAATAACTTTACATCAGATCGAAGTGCTCGTTGCCCTAATTCCCAATGGTGCGAATGACACTCCAATTCGAGTCTAGATGAATGGGATAGAGACAGTCAAAGTTGGGTTGACTTTTTTATGACCGAGCAGGATTAATGAAGGCACAATTTAGAGTTTTTTTGGCAAATGGAATACAGCCAACTCCAGCCAGATTTCAAGCAAAATTGTCGCCTGGATAAAATGACTCCTTTGGTCAAAATCCAAATTTTCAAAAATCTACAATTTTTTTTATTTAAGCAAATATATATATATATATATAATATATCTATATATATATTATTATATATATATATATTATTAATATATATATATATTATATATATATATATATATATATATATTATATATTATATATATATATAGATATATATAAAGGGGTGGTGGTCCACTAACCCCACCACCACAATCTGTACTGTAACAACAATTTACGTTGGTCGAGGGGTGGGCCGTCATGACCCTGCCACTGCACAACCCTCATAAAATAAAAACACCACGACGTGGAGTTTTGGGTAGGGTCGGCCCTTGGGGCATGCACCCAATCCCAACACACACCAACAACCAACTAAGTAAATGCAACAGATCCAGTAGAGGTGGGGTGGGCGAGCCACCCAAGGCCGACCTAGCTCAACCCATTTTTAAAATTAAGAAATTTTGTTATGTAAAAAGGAGGAGGCGAGGTTTGACTGTCTGACCTCCTCTATAATAAATGAATCCTAAACCAACTTAGCACAACTGATTTATTTAGAAATCTGCCCAGGATTTAATATAAACAATCATTTGCACAGTGTGCCCAGGGCAGATGGAGGAACTAAGAGTGGGCACGAAAAATAAGGCATATTTTTTTAATTGATTTTTAATGCAGGTGGAACCATGATTGAGAAAAATTTCCAGGAGGGTGAAATTTTTGTAGTGTCCAAATTGGACAAAGTTTATGTCAATATTACCTCTTAGTGACACAAACCTGATGGCACAGTCAACTTCCTAATCTGAGCAGCCGATTTGCGGAGGACCTGGAGGAGGGAATCTTTGAGGAATCTAGGGGGAATTTAAAAGATTCCTTAAGCCCTAGATTTTCTTTTTCTCAGAATTCAAAAATTTGACAGTCGATTTTGCACTATTCGATGCCACAAATCTGATGGTGTGTTCAAATTTTCCATTTGCTCATTTCATTTTTTGGCCACTTTTCTAAGTGGAGTGCAGGTGTCAGCATTTATGTGCGAGCAGCGATTTCCATGTGATTCGACATCATGAGATCGATGGTACGAACAGCTTCAGTAGTTTCACATCCTCTTCTTTAGATGGCCTCAGGATGTGAGGTATATGCAGTGTATTCATGTACTTCTTTTTCTATGCATTGCACTGCACAGATCCCTGTTTGATGTTTGATGTGGGATCTTGTCCCTTACTTGTTTTCATGATTCCTACTTCATGTATTGGGGATTGATTTGTGGGATGTACTTGTTGTCATGTTTGTCATGTTTTATTTGAGATCCCTTTGTCGTCATGTTGATGGGATACTCATGTTATAATCATGTATGTTTGCATTGAGATCCCTTTTATGCCATGTTGGTGGGATGCTCATCGTGCATGAGTTTATGTCATACTAATAGGAGTCCTTTTTGACTGAGAGTTCCTATAGTGGAACATCTCTTGGAGCCACTCCTGCGTGAGGTAATTTTCCTTGTATGATAGCGACATCACCTCTTATGTGCATCATCACTATTGACAACACTTAATGTAGTGGCCTACACCATCTTGACACTGGGGCACAGAGACATAGTCCCTCCTAGAAAAACTCCGTTATCAACAACTTATGTTTTCATGTGCTTATGATTGTCATGTTCCTATTTTTTACAGCATTCAGATGTATTCATTTATGTTCTTTTAAAAATGCAATTTAACACATCACGAAATTAAAAAGTCTTGGACGGGTCCTTTGCCACACCTGGACCTAGATCACTGACCATGGAACATTCAGATTCAGTGACTTGTTCCATCCATTTGTAGTATGAACAACTTGCAATGATGGTCAATCAACCTATTATAACATGGAAATTGATTTCTTTCCATGAAGAGCCATGAGTTAGTGATTCATAATCCTCTTTGAAAACAATCTCTGTTGGATATTGTTCAATACCATCAACATGTATTAACAATCTATTTTGCAAAATAATAGAGACAATCAAAGACGTTTTTGACATCAAACCAGCTATACTTTCCTGCTTCCTAATTACTAAGTGAACTTGTTGCCATAAACCCACCAAACTGTAAGGTAAAAACTGCAACTTAATTTGTGTTTGAAAGTATTGAATTAGCTATTGATTTGTGTGAATCACGTTTTCCTTATTCATTAAATGATATTTCCATTGATTAGTAGTTTCCCCTGATGCATAAGTTTCCCTTAGATACTTTGGCACTACTTTATAAAAGGCTTTGATATGAAAACAAATGGGCTTCCTCTCGACTTGAGAAAGATTTTGAAACTGTTTGAAACATGAAATGGTTACACAATATAAGAGAAATGTAACAGTGACTTTCCCCAATACTGACTTGTATCTCTGTAACTGTCAATTTCCAAAATTGAACTGATTTGATTCATTCTGACATTAGGAAGAGGAGTTTTAGGTACAAACTATAATTCATGTTGTATTCCCTTCTTATAAGTAAGATGTTTCGTTTTACGTAGAATTGGAATAGTTTCTACTTCTTTAATCAAACCATCCTTAAGCTGAGTCTCATAATCTAAACAAACATCATGATGTTTCTTATGGTGTTACTTTACACACATGATTACAAATATTTTATTTGAACTTATTAGTTGCTTCATATGATTAGCATTAATATTCAAATGATTTTTTCTTTGATGTGTTTTGAAAATAAATTCAACCCCATCTTTCTTAAGGTGATATTGATGTTCTCTCCTATAAAATACTGCATCATGATCATAAAGATAAGAACTTCCTTAGAAAACTCCACATATGTCTAATGGAACCACATCTAATTCCACTTCATCAATGTAATTAGCTGTAATGGAAAATCTTAATCGACATTGTTTGGTGAATTTTATCTGAGTTGATTTATTTAGCCATCCTAATGGGTAAGGTCTTGGATGATTCTATGTTTCCAAACCAAAATTCTTAACTAAATATTCAGAGATTAAATTCACCTGTGATCCACTGTCAAACATTGTATCTATCTTTGTATGCTTAGAATTTATCATTATGTTAAACAATTCAAATCTTTTATCCTCATTTGAGGGATTTATGTTTGATGAATATGCAATAGTTTTCGAACTTGAACTAGTGTCATAAGTTTTTCCCGTCGTAACCATGCCAGTTATCCTCCTTTCATCACCTGAATCTGAACCTAGATCCTGTTGGACTGTTGCAACTTCCTTCTTTTCATCCTTCTCCTTAAGGAAATTTTTGGGCTTAAGTTTTGGATGAAGTTTCCAACACTTGGATTCATCATGACTGATTCTCTGGCAATGAGAACATGTAGGTCTTTCCTTCTAAGCTATCACTGATTTATTTTTCTTTGAATTGTTCTTCCCCTTACTGTCATTAGAATCTCTGATTTCCAACTCTTTGGATGATAGCGATGAAAAATTGAATGGTCTGCCACTTGATTCAATATGTATGGTTTGAACACACACTTCATCAAAATCATCAGGATTAAACATCAATAATGTATGCTACAAATATGAATGTAAACTGTCGATGTATTTTAACAAGGTTTTACATGTATCCAATGAAATACCAAGTGCCAATGCTTTCTTTCTGAATTCCTGAGTATACTCCTGAACACTCTCACCTTTACTTTGCCTCAAATGCTACCAATCAATAACAGCTTGCTGCATGTATCCTAAAGGATAGAATTGTTTCCTAAGATCTTTTAAAAACTTAGACCATGAAGAGATGACTTTTCCTTTTCGCTTTACATCTATATGAGTTTTACTTTCCCATGAGATTGAAGTTGTTCCCTCCATTCTAAGTGTAGCTAGTTGAATTTTCATTTTATCGTTAGAAATGTTTTAAATGCAACAATACACTTCTAACTATTTAATCCAGTTATCTAACTTTCTAGGATTCATTTCGCCATTATAAATAGGTAACTAAAATTTTAAATCAAGTTTTAAAAGATATGTTTTCTTAGGTTTCTTTTTTGTTTCAGATTCTGCACTGGAAGAAGAGGATGATGATGATTATGGAGATGATGGAGGTGAAGGTGGTTTATCAGCCTTGCCTTTACCTTTGTCCTTCTTCGATGGCTTTGAAGAAGAAGTTGCATCTCTCACCTTCTTGTCTTTGTACAATTCTCCCAACGTCTACTGCATAGTGAAGAAATCTTGCTGAAATTGTTCGTCATTCATCTTAGTTTCAATGTTTTCACCTGCATCAGATCCTGTCATGGTTGACTTATGAACAACTTGTTTCTTTCCATTCTCTAGATTAATCTACTCAAGGATTCCTTCTCCTTGTTGCGACTTTGACCTGGTTAACATTCAACGAAAATTCTACAAATGAAACCTACTCTAATACCAAATTATATGATCTAAAATGATCAGAAGTTAAAACTGATGTAGAATTGATTAGCCATTATTGAATTTATTACTAACTAAAAGTGCGGAAATCGAGGAAACTGCTTGAGCGAAAGACTATACAAAAGTTGATTAAACATAAGCAAGATGCATAACAGAAGTGACAATAGTAAAAACACAATGATACTAGAAAACAAAGTTGATTATCGAGTTCGTCCCTGATGGACTACGTCTCCGGGTCCGCTTTCAATAGGGGTGATCGCTTTATTAGGATTGAAACCAAGGAGTTCGATTACACAGAGAATAGACCAAACTAAATGTGTACACATGCATTCTGATCATTTTCAAAAGGAAGCTCTCTAAACCAGCTTTCTAACACCTGTCGTGGTTCCCAATTCTGACTCCAGATGCTCATGTTACACCGAAACCAAAAACATCCTCTAACCTCTAGAATCTGCATACAAAAACCAAAATCTTCAATATCCCTTCAATGAGACAAAAGTTCCTTTTTAACATACACCAAGTGCATTTGAACTACTTAGGCTGAGTTTGGGATGAACATGCTACAGTCTGGGGTGGTTTTGTCTCGTTATAGTAACCTTCTGACACCTAATGAAGAGCTTACATGGTGGAGGAATTAATAACTGCATATTAAAAATATAAAAACCCACAAATAGACTTTGGATAGGGCTTAATTGGTGGCACCTTTATTAACTGGGTGGAGGTGGTTGACTGCCCATGTGAATAGGTCATGCCTAACCTCCAATTTCCACCTCCATAGTCTTCCCCGCTGTTTCGGTGACCATTGCGCTGATTGTTCACATGTATAACGGTCTCGGTTAACTTCCAGCACAATTAAATAACACGATGGTCAACTCCAAGCTCCATTCACATGTTGTTACTCTACTGGGGTGAGGAACTGAGTTAAGGCTGACCCTACAGTTACTGCTAACCCCACTAGCCGATCTCTTCTCACATGAAAACTCTATTGTTTAGAACCCCATGCAATCAAGCTTGATGGTTATACAAACCCCAATGGTTTTCACATCTCCGCATGTTCACATGTCACATATTCTTTGATGCAGTTAGAGTTGGTGGTTTAGGACCTGTGTATATGTTATTTGTAATGTTTTATATTGTTTTGTAATTTATGTACATGGCCGAGAGTTAATACATGGTCTTTTATGTATTTTTTATTACATAGTTGTAATGTAAGAGGTCCAGTGTTGCACAAGCAATTGTCACCTTGACATTCTGTAATCTGTGTGAGTCCATTACCACTCACACTTTCCTCCTTTTCAAGTCTTAAGCCTCAGTTCCTCATATCAAGCCTTGAAACTAAGAGAAAGCCCTCAAAAGTCTATAAAACTCTAGTTCTGCACTTTCTCTTAGCATTACCTGTGGTCCCACACCTAGAGGTCATGTCCCCTGTGCACCTGATTGCTCTGTCTCTGTGTTATCGGTGCGAACCCTTGTAAAATTCAAAAAGGTGCAAGTATATTCTTAAAAAACTCACTTTGAGTCATTTCTAGAAGCTTCTGGAAGGAACCTTAAGGTGGCAAGTTCACTCCCTTAAGGTTCATGCATCCCATACCTTAAGGAGCTAACCCCTTGATGTGAGGAGCTTATCCCTTTGAGGGAGGACTCTATCCCTTCATAGGTGGACCTGTAATCTCCTTCCTCTACACTATAAAATAAAGCATTAGGCTTGTTACTTTGGAGGTTAAAAAAGCTGAATATTTTTCAGGTGAAATGTTGTTGGAACTTAGTCTTCCTAATTGAGCTTTTGTGAGGAGAGATCACATAACTCTTTGATCTCATTTGGAAGAGTGTGAGGCTTGTCAAAATAAAGGAGATTCCTATTTCAGACCCTGGGAAGAGCTTGTTCAACATCAAGGCTGAAAAGGTTGTAAGGTTCTTCTACTTCAAAGTTAATACATGGTTTTTTATGTATTGTTTATTACATCGTTGTAATGTAAAGAGGTTTGGTATGACTTAGGTAAGGTCTAGAGCTTAGGTTTATGCCTTTGGTGTATGGTTTTAGGTTTATTTTTAGGTATTATTGTTTATCATTAGCTTTGTACCATAGGTTTATTATGTATTAGGTTATGTCTTTCATCAAAATAATCTATGTACCTTTTCTTTGTCACAAAGTGACATTTGTACCAACATCATAGGATGATAACCTATGTCGACAATCAAACCTTGCAAAATATATGACAAACCCCACATCGATGATCAACCCTGGCAGAATTGTCGATGAACACCAGTTCGTGTGAGGCGGATGACAAACATGTGTCAATGACCAAATCCTTGTAGAACTAACGATAACCAAATGTTGACAGCCAAATACAAAATAATCACCATGAAAACCATTAACATCACCTGAACAACTTGAACCATAATAAAACACTGTCAAAATTGAATGACATTGAACTGAGTGCTACGATGACACTAAACCGAATGATGATGACAAAACTGAATACTAACGATGAACGTGTGCAACTGATCTGACGAGATCCTCCAGGATTAGTTGAACAAAAATCACAATTGGGGCTCGTGATAGTTCATTGCAATCGCATATCAACCATCGATAGCATCAAGGACTCACTCTTAATGCTTATTGGTGGATACAAAGGCCGATTGTGATTTATTGCTGAAATCATCGGGGAGGGCCGATAAAGGCCTAAAATAGGAAATGCTTGCAAAAGAGGGTTGGGCGAGCCCATTTCTCTCTCCTCTTTGGGGTACATGTATTGATCCATAAGAAATATCTCACATCAGCCAACAGTGAATTCAAAGGGCTCCCACATAAGAGATATCAGTGGTTCCATTAGCCGATTACAATTTGCAATTTCTCACTGTTTCGCTAGGGAAGGGCCGATGGAGGTTGACATAGGAAAGGCATGACAAACAGGGTTGGGCACGCTCTTTTCTCTCTCCTCCAAGAGATCAAGTGGAAACCTGTGATTGGTCCACTGAGCTGACATGGTAGCTAATGTTAGTGATAACATGGTAGGTACAAAAGATGATGGGGTAGGCAGACACATGGCACTCATTTTTGGCATTTTCATGGGTTCTATAGGGTTGTTCCCGGGTGCCACGTGGCACCACCCATAGGGTGACATATGGCAGTGATGATGTCAACAATGACGTCAGAAGGTTATCCACAATCGGTAATCAAAAGTGTCAAGGTGTAAGGAGCTAAGGCCTTAGCGAGGCTCCGACTACAATATGCTCGATCTTTCCTAGATGTGATAAGAGTTTACAGTTCAGTTTATAAGGGCCCCACATCCAGACTATTAGCCTTCGTTCAAGAACAAGGCCATAGTGCACCATCGATTATGATTTTTCATAATTTCCTCCGGATGGGATAAAATATTAAAAGTTGGGTTTATAAAGCCCCACGCCCATATTAATTGTTTGAATGACTTTATTTCAATTATAAAGATAGAGATTGACTTGGATGTCAAAGCGTCGGGGAACATCTGTGGGTGGCATCTCAATGAGCATTGCAATTGATAGACAAAGTAATAATAAGGAGATCTTCATATCAGGAACTAATGTACAGAAGTTACCGAAGAATGCCCCTTGGTCATTCATTGAGACTTAGAAGTTGATGCCTAGGGAACGTCAAAATCCTTCATACCCCAAGAGAGCATCTAGTTGCAAAGGGTGCAATTACACAATCACTTTTACCCCAATACCTATAGCAACCACTAGTATTTGATCTTGGATCATCGGAAGAACTGCCCTTAGGAGCTACCTTTTCTTTGTCACAAAGTGACATTTGTACAAACATCATAGGATGATAACCTATGTCGACAATCAAACTTTGAAAAATATATGACAAACCCCATGTCAACGATCAACCCTGGCAGAACTATCGATGAACACCAGATCGTGTGAGGCGAACGACAAACACGTGTCAACGACCAAATCCTGGTAGAACTGACGATAACCACATGTCAACACCCAGATACAAAACCATCACCATGAAAACCATTAACATCACCTAAACAAACTGAACCATAATAAACACTGTCAAAATTGAATGACAATGAACTGAATGCTACGGTGACATTGAACCGAATGATGATGAAAAAATTGAACACTAACGATGAACGTGTGCAATTGATCTGACGAGATCCTCCAGGTTTAGTTGAACAAAAATTACAACCAGGGCTTGTGATAGTTCATCGCAATCGCATATCAACCATCGATAGCGTCAAGGACTCACTCTTAAGGCTTATTAGTGGATTCGAATGTCGATTGCGATTTATTGCTGCAATCATCGAGGAGGGCCGATAAAGGCCTAAAATAGGAAATGCTTGCAAAACAGGGTTGTGAGCCCTTTTCTCTCTCCTATTTGGGGTACATGTATTGAGCCACAAGAAATATCTCACATCAACCATCGGTGAATGCAAAGGGCTCCCACTTAAGAGATATCAGTGGTTCCATTAGCCGATTGCTATTTGTGATTTCTCACTGTTTCGCCGGGGAAGGGTCGATGGAGGCTGACATAGGAAAGGCATGACAAATAGGGTCGGGCACGCCCTTTTCTCTCTCCTCCAGGAGATCACGTGGCGGCCTTTGATTGATCCAATGAGCTGACATGGCAGCTAATGTTAGTGATAACATGGTAGGTTGAGAAGATGATGGGGTAGGCAGACACGTGGCACTCATTTTTGGCATTTTCATGGGTCCTATGGGGTTGGTTCCGGGTGCCACGTGGCACCACCCATAGGGTGACATATGGCATTGATGTCAACAATGACGTGAGTAGGTTATCCACAATCGAAAATCACAAGTTTCAAGGTGTAAGGAGCTAAGGCCTTAGAGAGGCACCGATTACAATATGCTCGATTTTTGCTAGATGCGATAAGAGTTTACAGGTCAATTTATAAGGGCCCCAGGTCCAGACTATTAGCCTTTGTTCAAGAACAAGGCCACAGTGCACCATCAATTATGATTTGCCAGAATTTCCTCCGAATGGGATAAAAGATTAAAAGTTTGGTTTATAAAGCCCCCACGCCCATATTAATTGTTTGAATGACTTTATTTCAATTATAAATATAGAGATTGACTTGGATGTGAAAGCGTCGGGGAACATCTGTGGGTGGTATCTCAATGAGCGTTGCAATTGATAGATAAAGTAATAATAAGGAGATCTTCATATCTGGCACTAATGTAAAGAAGTTATCAAAGAATGCCCCTTGGTCATTCATTGAGACTTAGAATTTGATGCCTAGGGAACGTCAAAATCCTTCATACGCCAAGAGAGCATCTAGTTGCAAAGGGTGCCATTACACAACCACTTTTACCCCCATACCTATAGCAACCACTAGTATTTGATCTTGGATCATCGGAAGAACTTCCCTTAGGAGCTATCTTTTCTTTGTCACAAAGTGACATTTGTACCAACATCATAGGATGATAACCTATGTCGACAATCAAACTTTTAAAAATATATGACAAACCCCACGTCGATGATCAACCCTAGCAGAACTATCGATGAACACCAGATCGTGTGAGGCGAACGACAAACACGTGTCAACGACCAAATCCTGGTGGAACTGACGATAACCACATGTCAACACCCAGATACAAAACCATCACCATGAAAACCATTAACATCACCTAAACAAACTGAACCATAATAAACATTGTCAAAATTGAATGACATTGAACTGAATGCTACGGTGACATTGAACTGAATGATGATGACAAAATTGAACACTAACGATGAACGTGTGCAATTGATCTGACGAGATCCTCCAGGATTAGCTGAACAAAAATCACAATCAGGGCTCATGATAGTTCATCGCAATCGCATATCAACCATCGATAGCGTCAATGAATCACTCTTAAGGATTATTAGCGGATGCGAAGGCCGATTGCGATTTATTGTTGCAATCGTTGGGGAGGGCTGATAAAGGCCTAAAATAGGAAATACTTGCAAAAGAGGGTTGGGCGAGCCCTTTTCTCTCTCCTCTTTGGGGTACACGTATTGAGCCACAAGAAATATCTCATATCATCCATCATTGAATGCAAAGGGCTCCCACTTAAGAGATATCAGTGGTTCCATTAGTCGATTGCAATTTGCGATTTCTCACTGTTTCGCTGGGAAGGGCCAATGGAGCTTGACACAAGAAAGGCATGACAAACAGGGTTAGGCACACCCTTTTCTCTCTCCTCCAGGAGATCACATGGCAGCCTATGATTGGTCCACTGAGCTGACATGGCAACTAATGTTAGTGATAACATGGTAGGTATAGAAGATGATGGGGTAGGCAGACACGTGACACTCATTTTTGGCATTTTCACGGGTCCTATGGGGTTGTTTCCGTGTGCCACGTGGCACCACCCATAGGGTGACATATGGTAGTGATGATGTCAACAATGACATCAGCGGGTTATCCACAATCAGAAATCACAAGTGTCAAGGTGTAAGGAGCTAAGGCCTTAGAGAGGCACCGATTAAATATGCTCGATTTTTCCTAGATGCAATAAGAGTTTACAGTTCAATTTATAAGGGCCCCACATCCAGACTATCAGCCTTCGTTCAAGAACAATGCCACAGTGCACCATCGATTATGATTTTTCGGAATTTCCTCTGGATGGGATAAAAGATTAAAAGTTGGGTTTATAAAGTCCCCACGCCCATATTAATTGTTTGAATGACTTTATTTCAATTATAAAGATAGATATTGACTTGGATGTGAAAGCATCAGGGAACATCTTTGGGTGGAATATCAATGAGCATTGCAATTGATAGACAAAGTAATAATAAGGAGATCTTCATATCTGGCACTAATGTACAGAAGTTACTGAAGAATGCCCCTTGGTCATTCGTTGAGACTTAGAAGCTGATGCCTAGGGAACGTCAAAACCCTTCATACCCCAAGAGAGAACCTAGTTGCAAAGGGTGCCATTACCCAACCACTTTTACCCCCATACCTATAGCAACCACTAGTATTTGATCTTGGATCATAAAAAGAACTACCCTTAGGAGCTACCTACAGCTAGACTGCATATAGTGTATGGACTTGATTGAGTGGGCCAAATATCGCAATTGACTTTCTTAAACCTACTCGCATTACTTCTATGTTACTTTTATATACCCACCCCTACTTTAACAGCCTAGATTTACTGCCTGCGCATTACTTTAACTTACAAAATTGTATTGGTTGGATGGAAGGGCTTCACATAGAGCTTCTTGTACATGCACAGATATAGTACCCACGTTCGATCACACTTCCTGTTGAAATATTATTACCTTTTGTACCACTATGAACTATACCATTGACGATATTTTCCAATATGATTTAGAATACAGCACATTCTAGGAAAGAATACACCTACCTACCTTTCACATAAATGCCTACACCTTCTAGTTAGTTACCCACTAGAGTACCTTAAACTACCTATCCATGTACACTTGCCTCAATCATGCTTAGTTTCTACTGCTCCATTAATTAAGATAGACAACATTGCTAGGATGGAAACTTTGGATCCCTACCTTTACTTTCATTTTAGTACCTACTAACTGGGTACCCACCCAATCCATTCACCTATAGCTCCCAGGAATACTTTGTTGGTGATAGGTACTAGTCTATGAACTACCCTATCTGTTTCTTACCTTATAAATTCTTATGGGTGGGTGGTACTACTATCCAACTTCTGGGTATATAACCTATTCCACTGAATAACCTATGCTCTTCATCCATTAGAACCTGCTTGAACCAAGTTTCATGGATCATACAATACTAGTTATTATGGAAAGATAGTATCCTATTACTAGGGTGTTACTTGTAGTGAGCTTATACATGTGGAATACTAGTGAGAATCATAGTGGTTACCATTACCTGTACTTTCTTCTTGTATTAACCTTGACATATGACTATTGTGTACAAGCACTATTCAAGCTATGAGTATTGTACTAGTTATACCAGTTCCATTGAGTGAATACACGTAATATATCCTTTGTTTAAATCATCAATACTATGAGTGTAATATAAGTAATTATGCTCATTATGAATAGTAACAAGCAGGAAGATCCATAACTCTTACCATCTTTCATTATGGTTGGAAAAGTAGTACTAGTAGGCATAGTGAAATCGAGACTATTATAGACATGTAATTTCATCCCATTAGCTGTGTCCCTTATATATCAGTAATAAATATCACTTAATTGTCACTTATATAGGTATAGATGTAATGAAACATATATCTAAGAGCTATGGTTGGGCTCGTTCCTGCCTTTGATATGTAATGGACATACTTCATCTTATATGACTAGCTTGACTATACTAGCTGCCTAATTATGATACCATGTATAGCTACTCTTCTCCAGGTTATGATGATGTTATATCCATAATATGGAACTAGTATTTATATCAATGTATCCAAGCCATTGAGTCGAAGGTAATAACTAGTTAGGTTGATCTAAAATATCACACCAACTAGCTGGCATTGGAACTAAGCTTTGTACTACTCATGTTGGTTTTCTCACCTGGTCAGTTTGGATCAATATGGTTACGATTAGGTCATATCTAAGCTACTTGTTATCGACCATGGGTCTCAAAGTAGGACATATGACCCACCTGCGGTATCTAGTAAGTCCAATCCCTACGCCTCACCCTTCTAACTCAGGCAGGGATCCCTTATTGAGGTCTTACCTGAGCAAAGCTAGCTCTTCATGTCATCCTTATAAGATGAAAAAAGGACCCTATATTTCTTCCCCTAAAAGCTGGATGTCGTTGAAGAGATTTTTTCCAACAAAGAATAGGTAAGCGTTCCTTCTCTTCATGTTCAAATGATGTAGCCCACCTAGGGACTTGAGCGGTCTTAGACCTATATGTACAGAAAGCAGATTAATGAGAAGCCTTGTTCCCTCTCAACCAACCCTTCCTTATATCTATCCCACTCATTTGGGGAAGTTTCATCTTCTTTTTTCTCCCTTCAGCTAGCCTTCCTCGAGGCGAGCATCATAGTAAGACGAGACATGACGTGCCATATCCTCCTATGCCATATGTACTGAGCTTTGTTGGGAGACATGGGGAAAACACCCACCTTTAGTATCGATTGGATGGGTGGAGGGAGATCATCGGGTTAGGTCAAGGTTATCAAATCAGTAGTTCTGTTAGACGAAAGATAAAGAAACCACTAGTACTAAGTACTTAGTAGATAGGGCGAGGTAGCTTAGGGTCTACCCCAAAATGTTAGCGATGGAAGAACAGTAGTAAGGTAAGTGAGATTGTTCGTAAGCTAGCATGTGTAAGGGAAGGTATTAGTGAGAGTGCTAGTGAAGGAAAGTCAAAAGGTAGCCTAGAGAGAAAGTAACGTATTTCTTGTACTATAAGAGAGATGAGATTTTCTTGGGCTTACCCCTTTCCTCTTCCCTTGGTCAATCCTACTAATGCATCCTCTTTGATTTTTCAGCTTTATATTATGTGGCTCGATAAGGAAATGGCTTATAAAGAAGCATTGCATGAAAAAAAAAAAAATCAACCATTCAAAGACTTTCCCAATGAAGCGGCTAGCTGGTTACTTAATAGGTGCTATGTTGGGCCCATACCTGATCAATTGGACCATTTAAGACTTGATAATTGTTGGGAGCTTCACGCGTTCATACCTAAAATGGGCAAATCGATTAAGCAGTCTGTCACTGACGGAAAAGCATGGATGGTGGATTTTGACGAACTTTCTCTTGATATGCAGGCCTCGCATTTCACTCGCAGAGAGACATGAATGATTTATCTACATAATTACATATATAATGAGATAGATCTTTGTATACGATATTAGGTAGCGTAATGTAAGCTATGATGGAAAAGGGAAAAGTGTAGTTGAAGCACCAATATGCGATATTTTTTTCTCCAGATGCAATAAAGGTCTATTGTTTGGTCTATAAAGGTTTTTCATCCAGACTATTAGTGATTGCAATAAAGAAGGGAAAATTAGGTTAAAGCACCGATATGCATGAAAAAGGCAATACAAAGGAGAAGGTCACAAGATACACATGACTCATGATGTTAGCGCCTAAGGGCTCAACACTTGGTCTCAACCCTTGGTCATATGAGGAAAGCCACAAAAAATGGGTATAGTAAAAGCGGCGAAGGGGAAAATCAAAATCGGCTCGTTTCACTTATTTTGGAGGGAAAAGCCCGCGACTATGCGATGACACTATTAAACAAAGAACACCACTCAACCACCACACCAGGGCATTGGAGACATCATACAGAGGTTAAAGGTGAGATGGGTCGGTAGCTAGGTAGTTTAATTAAGGTATGGGGCACAGTGAGGAAAGGACTTAGCTTGCAACATGCCTCCACAAGTTGGTGCCATAAGCATTCAAAGTGGAAGAGATAGTCAACTGACCAAGCAACATGGACACACTCTTTGACATAAACAGGGCCTGTTCTGAGGCTCTCACAGGGAAACCAAAGGACTCTTCATCCATTCTCCCTCCCATCCCTCTTGAATTTATGTATTTCTCTATTTTGAAGAAAGGATTCAATCCCTATTGTAACAGGCATGTAGCAGAGCCTTACACAGGGGACAACTAGTCTAGTATGGCAGCTCGAGCCCTATCTCTTAGATATTTTTGTAAGTTGTAACTCCATCAATACCCTTTTCTTATAAATAGGGGGATGAAACATAATACAATGGTTCCAAAATTTCTCACCCGCGAGGGCTCGACTCTATGATACCATTTTTGGATCATAAATTTGTAAGTACATGATTTGTATTTTAAACCGTGCTACTTCACACAGGCAGATCTTTCAAACATAGCAAATAAATGGTAGTGATTCCCCCTTCTAAGTATTACAGTATGTTGTCCTCCTGTTAATTCCATTATTTTCATATTTTTCTCTGCATTGATTCTAAATTACCGTTCTTAGAAGTATTTCAAGACCTCGTCATAGATTCACTAGTATCATTATGTTATGCACGTGCCTGTAAGTTCCTCACAAATTAATTTGCATTGACATTTTTAATATTAGTGCATGTATGGATTATTGAAATTATACCTTTAACAGTTTCTCTTCATGAATCACAACACCCAACCTCTCTTGTTCCCATTATATCTACTTTTGACTCAGATAAGTATTGGAATTATTAAAACTACAAGCTCTATGTGTTATACATAGGGTTCTTGATGTTATAATATCCCTACGATGAGTTACTCTTCCTCCTCATCCTATATCATTTACGCAACAAAGACTATTATGTTGCAATCCCCTTTGAAGTAATCGGCCTCCATTGTACTATGTGATAGTTCTAGGAACTGTTTGTGTGAGGGAATACCTAAAGTACATAACTCATACCTTTGGACGAATGAACCAAACCCCCTCAAACCTTTTTCATGACAATTGGAGTGTTTCAACCCCTCACAAATAACCTTACAAGCACTCCTCTATTTAAGATGTCCTAGGCATTGTTCTACAATCAATCCATAGGTTGTCCCTAGTGAGATTTCCTTGCCTCCTACTGCACTCATGATGTATGGTGCAAGATTTAGCAACAACAATATCAATCTCTCTTCCCTTAAGACAAATTCTAAAGATTCAAAACACATTTCTACAACTAAAAGAATTTCATTAAGCCAAAATTATGATAATACGGTGAATTGTCAAGATGACTCTTTTTAGCCAACATTATATTCTGGTAGTCATTATTTTCTTTGTCATGGTATATTTTTAGATGATAATGACCATTTTAATATGTCAGTTGAAAACAATTTTATCACTAGTTTTGAAAATTCTGAAATTATTTCTCATTCAAATGATAATTCCTTAGTCATAAACAACGTTTCAAAATCTTCTTCTCTCATATTTTCTTATTATGTTAGTACAAATCAATCATTTGATTTCCAAGAAAAGGAGGTAATTTATGATGAATACAGTGATGATGATGACAACATTTTTTATCCTATACAAAGTGCACTAATTCTAAAAATTGATTTCTCTCATGGAGATTCACATGCTATGATTTTGTCTCCTATTGTTAGACATCAATTTTATCCTTAATGTTTTGATGAGTTAGTTTTGTAGGTTTCTAATGCTTTTCATTCTAATTTTATGTTGGAAACTTTCATCTATATAATTTTGTTGGAATTCCCTTTTAGTGGAAATTCGATCATTGAATTTAATGGTAGGTTCTAGAGTTTCTCTGTAACATTATGTTGTAATTTTAATGTCCATAGCGATTTGGTTATGATTGCTTTATTTTGAGTCTTTCATTATGTTTACTTTTCTAATTTTTTATGTAGACATGTTCAATATCTTAGCATTGAATACTCTCAAGATGCATTAACTAAAGACATTGAATATGTTATTCAAAATTTTAATCCTGAATATCAAAAAACTTTTCTATTTCAAATTAATTTAATGTTCATTTCATTACAATTATATCATTGTCAAAAAAATTTAACTCTTGAGCGTCTTCCTTCACAATCTACCTTGCTAATTTCTCCTTTGGTTAGTTTTGGATCTTTCACAAATATTCATCCATACTTTTACAATCCAATAGATATTTGTTTGGAGACAACTTTCCAAGAGACATGGTTTTCAAATAAATTATTTGTAAATAAGTTTTTCTTCGTACATATGTTAGTTTTAGATGTACATAATGAATTCAAACCTATCTTTCTTGGTTTAATTACAATTTTACTTTTGTTACTAATTTTTGACTTGTATGTACTCATAATAAATAAAGCACTTGAATGTCTACACTGGAAGTTTGATCTCACATAATCTTAATCTACTTTTCTAAAATTAGGATTAGGAATAGATTAGATTGATTTTTGCTAATGATTTGTAGATTGAATAAAAAAATGATTTTAATCATTCTAAAGAAATACATGGAATAATATTAAGACCCATGAGGTAAACTTACTTATTATCAAATTCTTATAGGTACACATTTTTATATTCACTATCATATGTTTGTGTGCTTTTATTTCAATTTGTTGTTTTCTGCTTCAGTTTTTCTTTCCTATATTTTGTTGTCTTTTTGCAAGTTTTGGTTTAATCCAAATTTTGTGAATAAGATGGTTGTGATAAACATAAATGATAAATGGAGCATCTTTCCAACCTTACTCAAGGAGATTTTCTTAACTTGAAATATTTCTTATTATTTTTGTGATATGTTTTAAAGCAATATTTGAGTAAGGAAATAAATTTATGTTAATCTCAAATGCAATTGTTAATCACAACTCTTCACTGGTTAGTTTTTAATAAACTCATGAATAAGAAAAATCATTTAAACAAGACAACATTTTACTTGGCAAATACATAACAAGATCTTAATGCCTTATGTCAAGATATTACTTTTATTTTGTTTGAGTGGTATCTTTTTCATGATTTTTATTGCAGTTGTTTGCTTTTATTTTTAATTTGATTGCATTTCTCTTTGCTCCTGTTTTTGGATCTGATTTCATGACATTTCATTTTGTTTCCCTTTGAAAATCCCCTTCTGTTCTTTTGGTGATTTTACCAAATCTTTTAGTTAAAGGGATTTTTTCACATCCATCTTTGGTTTGAGACATGGGAAATTTTTACTCTTAGATAATAAAATTCATTGGTAAAAGGAATAATATCAAAAAAATCATCAAATTTATATCTTTCATATTCAGATTTCAAACCCTTATTGTGTTTCCTTGTCATTTTGATAATCTCACTTTATAATATAGGATAATTCTATTTTACAACAACGTATCTGATAAACATCTCTTGCTAAAGCTATTGCCAATTAAATATTTTTTTTGAAACATGACTCTTATAATCAATACTGGAGATACAGAAAATGATAAAACTATGTTATTCGTTATTTGGATTTCATTGAAAACCTTAATCCTAGCACATTGATTGATTTAACCTTATTCTTTTTTCTTAGAATTTCATCATTTTTCCAGAGATAATGGTTTCTTCCTAGTGTGTCACCATTGTTGAGGGAAAAACACAAACCCCCCATTATTCACTTAATATGCATTATGGGAAACCTTTTATTGAATGGTTAGTCATATTACTATCTAATTTTAAGAATTATATTGCTTAAATGAGTTCAATATGTTCCTATCTTCCTATCATAACTTTTTGATTTCATTTGGTTGTTTGGTTTGTAAATGGTGCCTAATTGAAAACTAGATATTTTTCACTACCTTTGCCTATTAAAATGTATAAATTGTACATTACTTTTTGTTTTATAAATTTACTTATTTGTAAAGAATTAATTTCCAATTGTAAATATTAAGTTATATTTTATAGATAGCCCCCAAGACCAAGATTGATATAATTAAGTGGCATTAGGTTAGGCAGTAACTATAAAACAACTGGTTATTTTTATGTAAATTAAATAATAGGAGATATTGAAATTCTGACATTGGAGGAATCCTTTTAGAATTACTCGATGTCAAAACCCGAATCAATATTATAAGTGGCATGGAGAGAATATCAAATTTAAAATATATATGTGGAAAACCCTTTTTATAAACCTCAGAGTATTAAAACGAACATATCATATAAGAAAAGCCCGACCATTATATAAACGCACTATAATTTACAAGAGGTTGTTAGAGGTCCCAGTTGCCACATCATTAATCCCGCTCCCATCAGGGTTAACACTTTCTGGATATTTTCAACTGAGAAAGCTTTTAAAAACTATGATGCAACACTCCCTCTAATCTCCAACTTCTCATAATAATATCCCTCTGATATCCAACTTCCAATATTCATATCCCTTCGATCCTTGATTTCTGATACCTGCCAGGCTCCGATAAGTCGAACCTGATATATTAATGATGGTCTAATTGGAAGATGACGTCCACCTCTATATCAGAACTTTAAATGGAAACAATTGTAAAACCCCTGATATCAAATCTCCTATACAAGGCTCCAATATAATGGACCGATAAAGTTATTAAAGGGAGTTGATTACGATATCACATCTGCTCCATATCGAAACTACCCAATATCGCAACTATTTCATTTTTTCTCATTTTAAAATTTTCGATATCCATTTCTTTGATACCTGTTAACATATTCCACTTGCCACCTCTTATGGGCTATTGTTGTATAAATTTTAAAAGTTGTGATCTATATGGTTCTGGGGCATAAATATAGTTCTTCACATGTTATGGTTTAGGTTTGCTTTTCGACATTTAAAAAAAAAGGATCTTCACAAAAAAAACTAATTATGTTTTCTTTTAATAGAGAAGCTTCCATGATTGATGATGGTGAATAGATCTAGTCAAGATTTCCAAAGAAACCCCTCCAGGTGGATTTTTATTTTTTTTAATAAACAAAAGTTGTAGAAGAAGTTAAATTCCACCTATCAGTTTGAAACAAGATCGACAAAATTATCAGGGAGAAAAATAAAATAGGAATTCCTCTCAACTGTGGCCATCTACATTTGTCCAGAACCACAACAAAAGGAATCATTTTGTTTCATTTTATTTTAATTAACTCAGTTGTTGAGAAATAGAGGGGGACTTTTAATTTTTTCACTATGTATAAATACCCATTCTGATTGTGAGAAAGAGGATTTGAATCCGAGAGAAAAGAGACAGAATTATATTAGAGATTTCAACCTATTTGTAGAGGAGTTTTAATGCTCATTCACACTATTGTGGTGGGGTCGAAGCCATTCTTTAAAGATAGGGATCGAGTTGCTCGTAGCAAGCGTTTTGCACTACTGAAATATTTTGATGTTCATGTAACTTGATTCATATTTTTAACAATATTTTCTTCTGTAATTGTATGCATAACATTATTGTTTGCTTGAATTATTGAAAATGAATTCTTCAATTTTCAATTACATTTTTGTTGTATGAGTATATTAGTTGGCTTTAGCACTATCGTTAAATGTTACTTGTTAGCTCATTTAAAATATGATCAAGCTATCTATAGGATTAGTCATAAATGCATCTTGAAAACTAGAAATTGTATAAGAACAAATTTTTATTTCTTTAGGCTGGTTAGCTATCTAACAATTTAAAGTTATAGATGTCCTTCTTTCCTACATGTCATTTTATTAGAACTATTTCAATATTATGGCATGAATATTTTGTTTATTTTTCTTATGTTTATTAGGGGTTAGAGTTATTTACAGCTAAGTGTCTGATAACTATTTATTAAGAATTTAGTTGTTTATATCTGCTTTAACAAGGATTATCCCTTGTGAACTATTTCCTGATCTAATTCCTTTATTATATTCCAATTCCAATATGCTTCTTTTCCCATCCTTTTAGCTTGCTCTCGATTGAAATAAAGACTATTCTTTCCTTGATTGGAGATAGGTCTAGGATAAGTGCATCATAGGTTAAGTTTTTCATTTTAATTCTTATTTCTGCATCTTAGAAGTCCTCTTCCCAAAGAGAAAAAAATTTAGAGTGGTTTGCCTAAGCCACAAAGTTAGCTTAAGGATCATTCTCTTGCCCGGTCAACAAGGAGAATTGATCTGATTTCTCTTATCTGTTGGTAATTAAAATATGTATCTTAGGCAAATAGAGAATGAGAAAAGGTAACTAGACCTAGTCTAACCAGTCAAAACCACAATTTCAATGGAAAAGGAATTGCTTTAAGTTCCCAACTGGGTGGTCTCCGTTAGAATGTTGAAATGGTCATTTTTCTCGATCAACATAATAACATAAATGTTGCACCCATCTATAACAATACTATCCAGAAGATTGTACAGAGTTCCAATCTGAACTCACCACATCAATACCAATGCTCCCCAAACCATCTTGCACGTATCTTTCTCGAACACTGTTTTAACACCTGCATCATCCATCTTTCTTACAAAAATCATATTTCGAGCTAACACATGGATATGCAGAACACCTAAAAGTGTTCTAATCCTTCCACCTTGCATCTTCATCTTGATTTTTCTGCATCCAACGATTCTAGCATTCCTATCATCTCCTAAGAAGACATCATCACCATCATATTTCTCATACTCTCAGAACCACTCCCTATGGGGAGTGAAGTTAAAGGATGCACCTGAGTCAATCAACCATGCCTCATGATCTACGTGTGTACTTGAAGAAGAAGCCAAGTACACATCCCCACCTTCATCTTAGGTAGTTTTCACCTGTGCAAAAGGAGCATCATAAGATCCCTTTCCTTTCTCAAGAGCTTTAAATTTACAATCGTTTCTAAAGTGCCCTTCCTTTCCGCATTTCCTGCATACCTTTATAGGTCTTCCTCGAGACTTAGATCTCCCTCTAGATTTATATCTCCCACTCAAGGACTTGCTTTTATTTATGTTCTGGGATTGTCCTCATACATACAAGGCATCTCCATTCTGTACCTCCATATTTTTCCATCGCGACTCCTCCAGCAGCAAGGATGAGACTATTTCATCAAACTTCAAGGTAGTTGTAATGCTACCATTTGCAACAACCAAACTATCCCATGAAACTGGTAGAGAACACAATATATTGATGCACTTATCCTCATTTGAAATTTTAATATCAATAGATAACAACTGACTTACCAGAATATTAAAGGTGTTCCTATGCTCTATCACTGAGTCTCCATCCTTCATCCTCAGATTATATAAATTTTTCCATAGGAACAATTTGCTCACCAAAGACTTCAATTCGTACAAAGTCCCTAACTTGTACCACCAAGCCTTCACCATAGCTTCCCTTGATACTTTCAACAATACTAAATATGAGATACACAATTGTATTGTGATCTTTGATTTTTGATCCAACTTTATCCAAACTTCATCTGATGTTGCCGTTGGTTTAGTAGCCAGATCTACTTCAATCCACTCATCGTTATTTTCCATCTTGTTTTTCCACAACTCAAAACTCTGACCATTAAATGTTTTGATCTCTATCTTTCCACTACTCGCCATCTTCTTTCACCCAAGAATCGATCCCACACATTTCCCATTGAATAGGGTCTACCATGGGCCTACAAACCCCCTCAGCAGCAAAGGTGTCCCCTTGAATCTGAAACAACTCTGATACCAAATGTAGGTTTTAACCCACTACATAAATCAACTGCTCACGAATTCTAAAAACATAAAATAAAAAATGGTGAAAGAATAAAACATAATATATATATACACAAAGATTTCTCTTGGATCCCAAAACCATGACTACCAAATTCATTTTTCATTATATTCCTTTCAATGTTACAACACACATATATATACATGTTGAAGCTTTCTTGAACCTTAATCCATTAACCCTAGATTAGAACATAATCGTAGTTCCCTTGACCAAATCTAGAAGATACCATGGGAAGAAAACCATCATGCCCAAAACTATGTGAAAAATCCATGCACAAAACCATAGGTAGGTTCGCCCCAGCTAACATAGGGTCCGAAAAAAAATTTCGAGGCGTTGTACTTCTAGGTTTTAACCCCGTACAGAAATTACCTGCATACGAATTCTAAATCACAGGAAAAATAAAAATGCAAGAGCATAACACATAAAACACATATAAACAGAGATTTCCCACTGGATCCCAAAACCAGGACTACCAGCTTGATTTTTCATTATGTTCCTTTCAATGTTACAATACATATTTATACATGTTGAAGCATACAATACCATGGACTGAAAACGATCACGTCGAAAACGATGGACCAAAAACCATCGCGTCCAAAAGACATGTGCGAAAATCATGCACAAAACCATAGGTGGGTCCGCCCAACCTAACATAGGGTCCAAAACCAAAATTTTCCGGGGCGCTGCCCCGAACCCCATAAAGTGGGGTTACGGGTACCCCTCAAACTCCCTGTTAACTATGTGGAAAGAATATAACACAACCCAAGAATCTCCCACTTGTTGTTTTCTTTCCACAGGGGGCCATAGGAGAGCTTAGTCATTTTTTCAGACCTGAAACACCCATTGTTTCTCTACACCAAGAGAACTTCTCAGAGCTAACAGATTTTGTCAATGCATCCGCAGTATTCTTCGAAGTGTCCACCTTTACTAGCAACACCTTTTTGTCTTCTATCATAT
>APFE031670265.1:0-15143 GCA_000404065.3 Pinus taeda
ATTAATTTATTTATTTTCCCGAAAAAAAAATAACCTAAGCTCTGATACCATAAAACAGTGCGAAACACGCATATAGATTTCAATGAAATGAATTGAATTGATGAACAAAATGAAGCTCAATAATAATACATAGATATTTACAGTAATAGAAACATCAAGTTTATATTAGGAAATAGAAACACCCAGTTTCATCTAAGAAACTGCTAAAAAGATAAAAATAGCAACAATTAATAAGAATGAGCATTAAACACTAAATAGTAATATTCTAATATTTGAGGAATGGTAATTCTTGCTAATGCATTACAAGATATGGTCGGATTCATTTCTTTTTTCTCTAGGGTTGGTTCCTGGTGTATATCCTCTTCTTTTGATGTTTCTTGTTCCTTTTCTTCCTCTTCTTCACAACCTATGTAGAATAATTTCTTCTCAACACACTTATGACCTTTAGTGTATTTGCTATCACAACTGTAACAAAGCCCTTTTGCTTTTTTTTTTTTCCTCAAATCGTTGTGGTGTCAACCTTGTAGGTTGTGGAAGACTAACACTTCCATCTTTATAATTGTGAGTGGTAGACTTCCTTGTTGCCATAATTTTGCTTTCAACTTTTATTGCCACCCTGAATGCCTTTCTCAATGAATCGGATTCCCGAAGGCGAACCTCGTGTTGGATGTTTCTGTTATCTTTTAAAGTCCCTATGAAGACACCAACCGTATGCTCCTCTGGAATATCGGTTACCCTAGTATTCAATTTTTGGAAGTCTTCAATATGCTTCGCCATTGAACCCTTTTGTTTGAGATTTATCAATTGGCTAAAGAAGGTGTTGCTTTTTGTATCTTCATAATATGCTATCATTTCCTCCATAAAAATTGACCAGGTAACATGTGGTTTACGAGAACAAATCCTTCTATACCATAAAAACTGATTGAGTTCTAAACATAAAGATGTAATGCGTACCTTTTGTGAGGGTTGCACATCCTGTAGATCAAAATATTGCTCCATTTGTAGTATCCATGTTATCAGATCCTTGCCATCAAACTTCCTCATATCTATCTTTGGAATGTGGTGGTTTTAAACCTCACATTGGAGTCTCTAAAATCGTAATTCATATTCCTTTTGTCCTCATGATTTTCATGGATTACCTTGTGTTAAAATTGGCAACTAGGGCCAAACTCCACATGGGTCATCTTATTTATGATAGCTGATATTTTCCTCGGGCTCTTCTCTTCGAGAGGTGTAGGATTGATCCAAAGATCATCCGATTCTGACATGTACAAATGAAGTTATGAATTTATTTTGATTATAGTCAAATTGTCAAGGTTGGCCAACAAACTTATGTAGGCTCAGAAGCCCAATAGTCACGTCTATTCATCCTCAACGTTGCATATAAATAGAAGGTGACTTAGCCTCATTTGGACACACTCATCTTCACACTTCTCTCTCTCTCTTCATTGATTGGGTACGAATTTCTAGGCCTCTCTCTCTCCACACGTCCGAAATTTCAGGAGTCCGAAATTTCAAGAGGCCGAAATTTCAGGAGAGCGAAATTTCAGGAGGTCGAAATTTCAGGAGACCAAATTTTTGGACAGTTTGACCAAGCGTTGACCTCCTTTGACTATGTTTTTGGGAGGGCTATCTCTGTATGGGCAGACCGCATTTATGGCCATAGAAATCGAGGCTAAACTTTGACTGTTGACTAGCGTTCACTGCAGCTAGCGCTGACCGCAGGTGGGTTGTTTGACTAGACTATCACTGTTTTGAGGGCTGTTTTACCTTGCTGTTTGGAGGCCGAAGTTGACTGATTTGCTAGGGTCAAATTTGCGCTGTTGACTAACGTTGACTTTTATGGTTAGGGCTCTTTTTTTGCTGTTATAAATTATCAGATTTGTAAATTGTACTATCTCTCTTTGTTGAACTATTGAAGGCTAAAAGAAGATTTGATCAAGGGTTTCCCACATTGGGGTTTGTCCCTAGCTAGAGCCTAGTACCACATCTTGTGCCCTCTTGTCTTGGCTTGTCTTCTACTTTTTATGTTTATGTTCTATCTGCATTTTACTATCATGTTGATGTGATTGCTAATATGAATATTGATATTGGGCTAGTAAAGAAATTGAAGTAAAATTGCTCTAAAGCATAGAACATACCATTGTTGCCTAAAATTAACATGGTATCAGAGCTAAGGTGAATACAAAGCCCAAGTAAGAGTGAAAGAGAAATCACCAAAGACAATTGGACAAGGACAAAAGGTTCAATGGGTTCTTCATCCTACTTCTCCGCTGAAGACAAGCTCCATGATAAATTTGACTATCATGGATGGAAGATGTCTCTTGATTTGACCTTGGAAGGAAAATGAGTGATGGACTATGTGCTGGGTAAAATCCCTAAACCTCCTTCAAATGCATCGGCTGCTGTGAAGACCAAGTACAATAGGGCTGAAGTCAAAGCTAAGAAGATTATTAGGGATTCCATTGAAAAGCATCTGGTTTTCTACATTTCCGAATTAAAGACCTCCAAGGAGATCTATGACAGGTTGGTTGGCATGTTCAAGGTTAGTAATGCTAATCAAATTCTATTTCTCAAGAATAAGTTGAAGGATATTAAGAAGGGCAAGGACGAGGATATTCAATCCTATTTGTTGAGGATTACTGAGGTCAAGAATGATCTACTCTCGATTGGAGAAACCATTCCTGACAGGGAACTTACTCTCACCACCCTTGGAGGACTCTCACTTGAGTGGTATGTATTTAGAACCACAATATTTAACGAGATCCATTCAAGAAGAAATAAGAATGGTGGAGCAAGAAATGCCTTCTAATAGAAGCAACCCCACTGCATTCTCTGCTCATGCCAAGAGGAAGAACAATGCAGGTTCAAAGAAGCAAAGTCAAGGAAGATCGGGATTCAAAAATGGAAGAAAGGGAAGATGCTTTGTTTGCAATATGTTTGGGTACTATGCAAGGGATTGTCCTAATAGAAGGGATACACCTCGAGATGATGACTATCATAACAACTCTAGGGGAAACTTCAACAACAACGATCAAAAGGAATGGCAGGTCAAATGGCAAAGGAAAAAGGAATGCGGGACATGAAGGAAATGGTCAACCCTCCAAGAAATCAAGGAACTCCAGGTATGAAGAATCAAATGTTGTTAACAATAAGCAAAAATAGTACTATCTTATATCGACCCTCTCCACTACCTCTCCTCTAGACACTTTGGGAATTGGCTTATTGACAGTGGTGTTTCAAGGCACTTCACCGGATACAAGGAAGCCCTCTCTAATCTGATAGAAAAGGAGACAAACTTGGAGATCATCCTTGGAGACGATGCCACCTATCCCGTAAAGGGAGTAGAGAATGTTACCCTTCAATTCAATCAAGGTAACACTATTCATTTGCAAGAAGTACTATATGTGCTTGATCTCAAGAAGAACCCAGTGTCCATTTCAACAATGGAAGACAAAGGATTCAAGGTTGCTTTTATCGATGGAAAGGTACGTGTTTGGAAAAGAAATTTTAAAGATTCTTTTACTCTTGGGTTCAGGGTTGACACTTTGTATAAAGTTGGAGGTAAGTCTATTGGGAGCCATGTCTTGCGACACATCTCTGCAATTTGAACTATGGCACCGACGATTTGCCCATCTTCATTATAAGGCCCTAACCGATGTGAGACAGATGGTGACAGGTATGCCCGAGTTCAAAGTAGAGCATGAAGGTGTATGTCTGGAATGTGCCGAAGGAAAACTTACAAGGGGACCATTCCCTTCGAGTAATAGCAAGACCATAGATATATTGCAATTGATCCACTCCGACATATCTGGTATGATGCCCATAAACTTTTTGGGAGGATACTTGTATTATCTCACCTTATGGATGATTATTCTCGTAAGACCTGGATCTACTTCTTGAAGAAGAAGGATGAAGTGTTCACCTGGTTCCGACACTTCAAAGCCTTGATCGAAAACGAATCCGAGAAGAAAATCAAGATATTGAGGACTGATAATGGGATCGAGTACAAATCCAACGAATTCCAAGATTATTGCAGAGAAGCTGGCATTAAGAGGGAGACTACAACGCCATACACTCCTGAGCAGAATGGTGTGGCTGAAAGGAAGAATCGCTCTATTGTAGAAGCAATTTGTGCCATGCTTCATGATCAAGGCCTTCCGAAGTTCCTATGGGTTGAAACTGCAAATATCGCCGTGTATGTTCAAAACCGATGCCCTCATCAAGCATTGGACTCCAAGACTCCCAACATTCGTAAGAAACTCGATGTCTCTCATTTTAGAATTTTTGGAAGTCACTTATATTTTCATGTGCTGAAAGAGAAAAGAAGCAAATTGGGTGCATCTGGGAAGAAAGGAATCTTTGTGGGCTATGGTGAAAATTCTAAGGGATATAGAATTTATGTGGCTGGTCAAAAGGAAGTTGAGATAAGTCATGATGTCACCTTCGACGAAGATATGGCCCTCAGGAAAATCAACAACCTTCCTATCTTGAGGAAGGACAAAGAAGCTGCCACCGGAAATCAGGGTGCAAAAGAAGACGAAACGATGCCTGATGTTGATGAACCTATGGATCCTATTGATCCTCCTCCTCATGAGCCCTCCTCCTCCAAAAGGAGACCCTCATGGCTTAGGGAGACTTTCGAAGATGCCGAGAGACACATTGCACTAAGGGGGACTTTCCTTGAAGGCAAGAAGCCAAACATGTATCAAGGATATTTGACCGCCATGAGTCCTATCATTCAAAATGAGCCTTCATCATTCAAAGAAGCTGTGAAGCATCAAATATGGAAGGATGCTATGAATGTATGAGTCAATTATGAATAATGATGTCTGGGATGTGGTCCCTAGACCCCAGGACAAATTGGTTGTCACCTCTAAGTGGCTCTACAAAATCAAGCATGGAGTTGATGGAAGTGCAGACCCTCATTCACAAATGTGAGAGGCAGTTGGCTTTTGAATTTGAGATGAAGGACCTAGGACCAATGCACTATTTCCTAGGGTTGGAGGTCTGGCAAAAGCCATGTGAAATTTTCCTCTCTTAAGGAAAACATGTTGTGAAGATATTGGAAAGATTTGGGATGGTGGACTGCAAGCCTGTGACTACGTCGATGGAACTTAACTTTAAGAAGTTATGTGGTAGTGCCGCTGGACCTGAATTGGGAAATGCTTCTAAGTATCGTCAACTCATAAGAGCACTGATGTTCTTGGTGAACTACTGTCCGGACATATGTTTTGCAGTTAACACATTGAGCCAATATATGGTTAAGCCTCATCATATACGTTAGATTGGTGCCATGAATGTTCGGAGATATATTCGGGGCACAATCCCTCGTGGACTGAGATACACTGTCGGAGATGTGAGGAGACATCCTACCCATGCGGTTTGGGACTCATGGGAAGTACCTCTCATCTGGCCAATGAGTAGGGAAATGAGGATAGGGACCATAGTACTATTGATGGACGCATTGTGTACTACTGTAATCCCTATGCTAGGATGATCGATATTGGTCAAGGATCAATTGGAACTGACTTCGGGTCAATAAGAGTGGTATGAGACACTCTCCTTTGATTGGAATTGACTTCGGGTCAGTAAGACTGGTATGACACACTCTCCTTTGATTGGGACTGACTTCGGGTCAGTAGAGAATGGTATGATACATTCTCGATCACTTCTTCTTCTTCATAGTTTAGTAGAGCAGAGCAGTGCATTGACGGCAGAGATATTACAAATTGGCAGATGGATTAGCAGATGAAGTTCTCCTTAGTTGAGAGGGAGTGTTAAAATTGGCAACTAGGGCCAAACTCCACACGGATCATCTAATTTATGACAATTGATATTTTTCTTGGATTCCTCTCTCCGAGAGGTGTAGGATTGATATAAAGATCATTTGGTTCTGACATGTACAAATGAAGTTATGAATTTATTTTGATTATGGTCAAATTGTCAAGGTCGGCCAACAAACTTATGTAGGATCAGAAACCCAACAATCACGTCTATTCATCCTCAACGTTGCATATAAATAGAAGGCGACTTAACTTCATTTGGACACACTCATCTTCACACTTCTCTCTCTCTCCTCATTGATTGGGTACAGATTTCTGGGCCTTTCTCTCTCCACACGTCCGAAATATCAGGAGAGTGAAATTTCAGGAGGCCGAAATTTCAGGAGACCAAATTTCTGGACAGTTTGACCAAGCGTTGACCAGCATGCGTTGACCTCCTTTGACTGCGTTTTTGGGAGGGCTATCTCTGTTTGGGTAGGCCACATTTCTGGGCACAAAAATCGAGGCTAAACATTGACTGTTGACTAGCGTTGATTGCAGCTAGGGCTGACCGCGGGGTGGGTTGTTTGACCAGACTTTGACTGGGCTGAATTTGACTGTTTTGAGGGCTGTTTTATCTTGCTGTTTGGAGGCCGAAGTTGACTGAAGTTGACCAATTTGCTAACCGTCAAATCTGCCCTGTTGACCAGCGTTGACTTTTCTGGTTAGGGCTCTTTTGTTGCTGTTATAAATTATCAGATTTGCTAAATTTTACTCTTTCTGCTGAACTATTGAAGACTAAAAGAATATTTGATCCAAGGTTTCCCCACATTGGGGTTTGTCCCTGGCTGGCGCCACATCTTGTGTCCTCTTGTCTTGGCTTGTCTTCCACTGTTTATTTTTATGTTCTATCTACATTTTACTATCATGTTGATGTGATTTCTAATCTGAATATTGATACTGGGCTAATAAAGAAATTGAAGTAAAATTGCTCTAAAGCATAAAACATTCCATTGCTGGCGAAAACTAACACCTTGTCACCATCGGGAAGCCTTTCTTGCAACAACTTTGTCAAACCTTCCTTCAAACCTTTCATGTCTACTTTTAAACCATCCATGTTGCCTTTTAAACCATCCATGTCGCCTTTTAGTTCATCTTTGGTTGCTCTTTGTGAAAGTGAAATTTGTTGCACTTGGTCCTGTAATTTTGATATGTCATGCTGCAATTATTCCTCTTCATGCGCCATAATAGAGCTTTTTGAGGGCTTAATGGATGTAGAATTCTTTTGCTTAGGAGACATTTTAGAACCCAATACCGATATCTATTCTTCAATATGCCCTTGGAATCACTTCAAATTGATTTGTCAAACAAAAATGCGATTTTTTTTAAATAGACCCCTTTCCTTGCTTTTAGGATCTCGATCTTGAAACAGTTGTCACTGTAATTTCAGATTGCCAAGTTCTGAAATTTATTCTTGTTGTAGCTCTCTGAGTCTTCTTTCCAACCCCACAAGTTTGATCCTGATTGGATTCTTCAAGAAAGTGTTATGCCAAATCTCCCACGATGACCTGATTATGGATTAGTTCGATAGAGCGAAGTTGTACGGGACGCCACGTGTCACTGTTTCAACCTTAGGCCTTGAAATTGCTACACAAAAAACCACAGTCCATGTACTTTCAACCACTTTTTACATAATTCAAATCCAATTCCTAAAACGAAAGTTATGACGATTTTCCCTAGGTCACCTGTTTGAGATAGAATTATGGATCCTGCAAAAACCCTAACTTCCTCAGATCATGTCTACGAAAATATAGCGAACCAAACTCTGAAAATTTTACATGAAGTTCACCAAGATTTCTGCTCCACGTGGTTAAAATTTCAGCTTTTGAAGCCCTCATAGAAAAAATGTTATAGCGAAAATGCCAGGATGACCTGTTTGAAGAAGTGAAACCCTAGAATCCAAAGATTTGATACCAAATGTTATGCAACTAGCTCACAAAAAGATAGGTCAATGACCTAAAAATTATCCTCTTCGAAGGGGAAAACTCCTTTACATTACATAAATGAACAATTCTTGGATGATACAAATGACAAGGCCTCCTTTGTATATATAGGAGTCTAAGGGGTCACAATATAATGAAAGCCTACATAACAATAATAATGTAAGGATACAATAATAACAATAGTGAGCTTTTATGGGGCACAACAATAACAATATGGGGGCTACATGGGCACAACAATAACAATAAGGGGGATACACTAGTATTATAGGGACCTAACACTAAGACATATAAAACCTCTGCCAGCTCCAGAGATCCTCTTAATTCTAGCTAGAATGACTTGTTCCAACCCATTTCACTGCATGTATGGTATTCATACCAACTTTCACACGCATTTTTGAATTTGTCTTTGAAACACTAAGGAAATACTTCCCTTATTTGCGTCGTATGACGAGATGCTCCACTATTCTTGAACCAAACACCTTTCGTGATGGTTCCAAAAAGGCATGACACCAAGGCAAAGTTCCTCTCAAACTCCTTAACCGACTTGTGCATCTGTGCAATGGTTGTCGTGGTTGTCTTTCCCTTGCCTTTCTTTGTGTTTGGACACTGGCTTGCATAATGTCCTAGCTTGTGACAAGCAAAGCACTTCACTTCACTCATTTTTTCTTCTTCCCATCATGAACATATCCTTCCTCTCCCTTGTTCAGTTTGACAATGCCCTTCCCTTTCTTGCATGAATTGAAGGAGCAACTCTGCTGTCTCATCTCAACGTCTGTTGACGCTGTTCCACATTTCTATTGCCCTCAACCTCCATTGTCAATACTTGTGTTACTTGCACAAGGTTGTCGACTGACTGCTGCATGTGGTTCTTCCTGCGGGTTGACTGATCTGCACTGCTGCCTGTGGCGACTAGTACCCCTATGGTGGATTTGGCCCTGTTTCCTTGTCAATCGTGGCTGATTTCCTTGCTACATTGATCCTTGTCGACGCTGAGCTGACTTTCTCTGCACCTATGCGTTCCTACCAACCGTGCATCCTTGTTAGCTCGTAGTCCTTCGCCCAGCCTCAACTGTCACTATTGCCGTCAAGCTTGACTATCGACCGGGCATCTCGGTGCGTCTTCTTCTGCGGTTGGTTGGCTCGAGTGATTGTAGTTTTGTCTATGTCTCTTGTTGCAACCTTGAGCCCTTTGGCCTGTTGGCTTGGCTCACTTGCCCCCCGTGCTAGTTGCTGGTTCGCTGTCTCCCTGCATCGTCTCCCAGGTCGATACTCTTCCGACTTGTTGGCCTTGGCGGCAAGTCTGACAACTTGCTGTTGTTGGCCACTTCTGCTGGGCCCTTCGTAGCCCCACTCAACTCCACCCTCGACCTCCCCTTGTGTTGGTCCTTGCAGTGCCCAACTGCTCTGTTACATGATGCATGTGCTGCCTGTTGTCAAATCTGTTGGTTGGGTTGGTGGCTGGTCTATGGTTGTCAGCCACCACAGCTATCGATTCCCCCCGTTTTTGTAGTTTATTATAAAATCAACCCAATTTGCCTCAAAAAATTTCTGTTCAACCGTTTGGCTTCCCTTAAAAAAATGCCTTATATGATTGCGGCCAAACCTAACCTTGATGATCCTGTATGAACTTGGATTTTGCAATTTCAAGATTGATTTTCAATGTGAAGCTTTGATACCATGTTAGATTTCCTGCGAACTTAGCACCCAATATTTAATTCCTAATAGAAAATTGATTTATTGAACACACATCTAGGTTCCTAACAAATTCAACGGAAGCAAATATAACGATCTCAATCACAATTACACAAACAAATTTTTGCCTAATAAGTTTTTCATTAAAAGAATGGAAACTTAAGTGGGCTCTCGTCTTGGTATAATGGTCCACTTGAGAAAAATACATAATAAAATAACTTGGATTTGATCTAGCAAATCTGCCCTAGACTGGTGCTTGATCTCTCTTGCAGATTTAGATCTCTAGCCTCTTCGCACTCCCTTGGACCCAACACATTGCTCATTGAGATGCATGTCTCAGTCTTGTGCTACTGTAGTGTGTCATCCTCCTCTACTCAACCTTGCTTTTATAACTTTATATTGAGTTAAATCCCTAACCCTAACCCTAATGTCAAAGTGATTAATGACCGAGATTGGATCTCACCTCAGTTGAGATCAACGACTAAGATTAAAACTGACTCACTAAAGTAAATTACTTTACTTTTCTTAAGTTTCTTTTAGTTCAATAAGCCAACATATACATATGCGCTTTTTCCTAAGTTAGGCTTAGGCTAAGTTACATCAGCAACTTGCTCACACTAGAGCAAGTGTTCTAAGGAGAATGTGGGTGACTTGTGCACGCCTTGACACAAGTTCTTTGTAGAAGTACCTGCCCGAGCTACAAAAATCAATAATCCATTCATCATACCTTTCCTTAGTTGACTTTCTCACCATGATTTGAGGGATCAAGTCTTTCACACAATCAAGGACAATTCTATTCACTTTAGTAAGGCATCATACATAGCCTTACTTGACTTGTTATTTGCAATGTGAGGGATCAGATGGTCCTTCATAAAATTAAGGATGATTTATTCACTTTGGTGTCTTCTTGTTGTGTTTGGCTAGATGTGCTAGATGGATAAGAGATGTAACCAAATCTTTTGCAAAACATTGAACTTCAACCTCCTCCAACAACATTTGCAAGTTGTACTTTCAAGGTGTAAATTTGGGCGTAACCTCCAATTGGTCACACCTCTTTGCAATTGAGATGAGTCATCCTGCAACTCATAGAACACACTTCAAACAAACAAATATGTTAGGAAATGCATTAGACCAACAACCTATCACATGAGCATATCACCTCTCTCAGGGATTAATAACACTTCAATCACTATAATCTCACAAGAATCTCATCTACAAGCCACTAATAGGTCCAAGTGCTTATCTTAGGCATGGATCCACTTCAATTATTAAAACTAGCACATCGCACCCATTAAGATCCTCATCGACTTACAAGAATATTCTAGATCTAAAAATCACTTTATTACACCAATTTTTTATAGCAAAAAATTTGCCCTCATATCTCCCATTTATGTGTTAAATCACTAGTCAATTTTAACCTTTAAACATGAACATAAAGTGCTAGATATTACCAATCAAGAAGACAGTTCGAGCTAAAAATCAACATGAACATTAAGTGCTAGAAATTACCAATCAAGAAGACAATTCGAGCTAAAAATCAAATCTACAATTATGCAAGTATTGGATAGTCGGAAACTCATATATAGACAAGAATGAAGTGCATGTTCGTACAATAGCCTTATCATAAAGTTGGTATGATCTTCAATTTCTCCAAAAACCTTAGCTAGGGAAAGCATCGACACTTGTCCACCATCAAAGATCTCCAACAAGGAAAGCATCGACACTGGCAAGTCCTCCTTGGATTCAACAATAAGCTTGTATCACACAAGCTCTCCAAACTAGCATGGTTGTCTTCCTTAGGGTTTGCAGGCCCTAGTCATGTTGCATCACGTAAGTCCATTGTATGACAACTCTAGTACTAGCCTCCAAATCTACATGTCCATCTTATTGTTTGAATCCTCAAACCCCAGGTCTTCCATGCTTGCATCATCACAATTACCAAGATATCCATGGATCATAAAAAATACAATAAATTCATCAGGTCCTCCTTGGATTCAACAACAAGCTTGTATCATACAAACTCTCTACACTAGTATGGTTGTCTTCCTTAGGGTTTACAATCCCTAGCCATGTTGCATCACACAAGTACACGACAAGACAACTCTAGGGTTAACTGCCAAATCGACATATCCATGTTATCATTTGAATCCTCAAACCCTAGCTTGTTGATTTTTCAAGTGCAGTAGATACTAGCACAATATTTTTGAAAATCGATAATTACTTCTAATGATGTTGGTATTTTATTTTTTCTAGTATATCGTCAAGCAATTATACTTCAAAAATTCAACCATACAAATAACAGTTTAATAGAGATCAAAATGCACAAAGAGAGCACAAGATTTATCTTGGGAAAACCCACTAAGGGGAAAAACCCAACAACCCTTTTCAATGAAAAATTCTTCAATTCAATAAGAGACACACCTAGACCTCTAGTCAACAACTAGGTCAAACTGTCCTTCCACAAATCGATGGTCAAACTTGGTCTTCTCCCTCTAAGTCAAGCCTTCCATTTTGATCCAACACTCTGCCTTCTAATCTTCCCTAGGCCGAATTTCAGCCTCCTTATTCTGTCCAAAAACCCAGAAGTTTCGGCCCCTGCAATTGCCCAGAATTTTGCTCCCCTGCAACAGAACTGCTGTTAAATTTGGACAACTAGGTCCAAACTCCATGTTCTGATACTTAGATTAAGAGGCTAATATTTTTGTTGGATTCCTCTTTCTGAGAGGTGTAAAATCCATATAAAAATAGTCTTAATCCGATGAGCAGAACTTATATTTTGAATTTATTATTATTAATAAATTATATGTGCAAGGTCAGCCAGTTTTGTCATGTAGGCTCACATGCCCAACAGATGTGTCACACACCCCCATTGATGGATATATATACAGGAAAAGTTGGAGAGAATTTCATCACAATCAACTCACATCTTCCTCTCTCATCCTAAAGAGTACGAGCTACCTGGAGGACGAATTTCAGCCACACGTGGGAAGGATGAAGAGGACAGACCGTACGGCTGAGCTGTAGTACGATTTTCTGCTGCTAGGGTTTCGCAGAAGTTTGACCAGCGTTGACTTTGGTCAACGCTTGGTCCAATCAAGCTGAAAACTTGTGGAAGGTTCGATTTTTGAAGGCCGTACTACCTGGCACAAAAATCGAGGTCAAAGGGTTGACTATTTTGCTGCTGCGTTGACTTTTAGCTTGATGCCCCTGCGTTGACTTTTCAGGACAACGTTGACTTTTGTAGAATTGACTTGGGTTGACTCATCTACTGGTTGGAGGGTTGTTGTGACACATGCTGGGCTGGTTGACCAAAGGAGACTTTGCTGGTTGAAGCATCCTGTTGACCGCCGAAACAAACACACACATTTTTCCTGTTCCTGATTTGTCTTCTGTAAGATCTGCTTATATGTTCTATCTGCATTTTGCTTAACTACGTGTATGATTGCTGTGAGAAAAGTAAAATTGATCTTAGCATAGAACATCTACAAAACTTTACATGGTATCAGAGCTGAGGTGAAGACAAACTCTATCTATAGCAATCATCATCGAAGGAAATGGGTTCCACTAGTCTTGAATTCAGGAAGAATGACAAGCTGACTGGAAGTGATGACTTCCATGCTTGGAAGATGATATTAGATCTCAAATTGGAAGATCATGATCTCCTAGATCATGTGACAGGGAAGATTCAAGAACCTCCATCAAATGCCTCTGCTGCTGTTAAGAAGGGAGAAATCAGAGCAAAGCTGCTGATCAGGGAATCCATAAATAAGAATCTGGTTGCCTACATATCTGAACTAGGCACATCCAAGGAGATGTATGACAAACTGATACTTATGTTCCAAGTAAACAATGTGAACCAAGTGCTATTCCTCAAGAACAAGTTGAAGAATATGAAGAAGGGCCGAGACGAGTCTATTCAAACTTCTTTATGAAGTTGACCGAAACCAGGAACAATCTGCTAGCTATTGGGGAGACAATAGCTGATCGTGAGATGGTTCTCACCGCACTTGGAGGACTTCCATATGAATGGCAAGTATTCACAACTACCATTCTCAACAATAATACCATTCCTAACTTTGATGAGCTTCTGTCTAGATGTATGCAAGAAGAAACAAGGATGAAGGAATTTGATAATGAAAGAAATGCTACCTATGTTGCTCATTCCCGAAAGAAGAACTCTGGTGGCTCTAAGGACAAAGGAAGGACTAAGACTCAAGAAAAGAAGGGTAAATGTTTCACCTGCCATAGGACTGGACACTATGCTAGAGAATGCCCCTTCAAGAAGGATTCTCCCGATAGTGACGATAACAACAACAACCGAAGGAATGGAAATCGAAGAAATGACAAATCCAAAGGAAAGAGGAAGGCTCACTTTGGAGGAAACAATCAACCTTCTAAAAGGACCAGAAATACCAGGTATGAGGAGTCTAATGTTGTTGATAAAAGAAATGAGTATATTCTAGTATTTGCTCTCTCAGCTGCATCTCCGCCCGACACTATGGATGTCTGGCTAATCGATAGTGGTGCCTCAAGACACATCACCGGATTCAGGAAGCACTTTCTGACATGGTTGAAAGGGATACTAATCTAGAAATTATCCTCGGGATAATGCCACTTATCCTGTGAAAGGGACCGGGACTGTGACCCTCCACTTGTCTCAAGGACAAGTCCTCCGTCTACAAGATGTACTCTATGTACCCAAATTGAAGAAGAACCTTGTGTCTGTATCTGCCATGGAAGACAAAGGATTCAATGTAACTTTCTCTGATGGAAAGGTACTCATGTGGAAGAAGAGCTTCAAGGAAGCTATCTCAATTGGTTTTAGAGTTGGAACACTCTACCAGGTTGGAGGGAGTCCGTTGGGAGCTACGACTTGTGATACTATCCGTCAAACCGAACTATGGCACCGAAGATTTGGACACCTTCATTACAAGGCTCTTCTCGAAGCAAGGAAGGTGGTGACAGGGATGCCTGATTTTGGAAATAATCATGAAGGTGTATGCAAGGGCTGTGCTGAAGGAAAATATACATGGGGACCTTTCCCCTCAAGTGTCACAAAGACATCTGAGATATTGCAACTGGTCCATTCTGATCTTTCTGGTATGTTGCCTGTAACATCCCTGGGGGGATATTCTCACTATATGACATTTACTGATGACTTCTCTCGCAAAACCTGGATATACTTCTTGAAGAAGAAGGATGAGGCTTTCATGTGGTTCCGTACCTTCAAAGCCTTGGTGGAAAATATGACCGGAAAGAAGATCAAGATTTTGAGGACTGACAATGGCACTGAATATGAGTCAAATGAGTTCAAAGACTTTTGCAGAGAAGCTGGCATTAAGAAGGAGACTACCACTGCATATACTCCTGAGCAGAATGGTGTTGCTGAACGCAAGAATAGGACTATTGTGGAAGCTACCCGTGCCATGCTATGTGACCAGGGTCTACCAAAGTTTCTATGGGGAGAAGCTGCAAATACTGCTGTGTACATTCAAAACCGATGCCCTCATTCCGCTTTGGACTCCAAAACTCCCGAAGAGGTTTTCTCTGGTAAGAAACCTGATGTCTCACATTTTAGAATTTTTGGATGTCCTGTCTATTTTCAAGTGCCGAAAGAAAAGAGAAGTAAGCTGGATGCCACTGGGAAGAAAGGAATGTTTGTGGGCTACAGTGAGACTTCTAA
>APFE031670266.1:5697-16141 GCA_000404065.3 Pinus taeda
ATACCATGCATCATTACCATGGTTTCCTCATACCATCAACTAATACCATGGGCCCATTACATTATTATTAACTACTTGTGGCCCCTTACATGACATGGGTTAACCACCTTATTTATTACTATGGTCCGTCCCATTATTACATTATTACCTTGGATACCTCCCTTGGTACCCCATATTACCCCCCCTAGGTATATAACAGCTTAACTACATAAGTTCACAGCATGTCCTCCACTACCCGATTTACCTACTCGGTCTTCCCATCCATTTGAGGGTGGTAAGCAATACTGAAATGCAAATTTGTGCCAAATCCCTCAAATAAATATTTCCAAAATGTTGATGTAAATTTTACATCATGATCAGAAGCTATAATTTTTGGTAGTCCATGTAATCTGAAAATATTTTACATGAATATGTTAGCGATTTGTACAGCCTTGTAGGTTGATTGCACCCGTATGAAATGAACAGATTTTCTCAATTTATCCACTACCACCATTATGAAATCATTTTTCTTTTTGTACTTAGATTGTCCTGTAATGAATTCAATGGAAATGGTCTCTGATTTATATTCTAGAATCGGCAGTGGATGCGGTAACCCAGCTAGACGTTGATGTTCTGTTTTCACTTGCGGACATTTTAGACAGCGAGTCAAGTACTCCGCTATATTTTTCTTCATGCCAGGCTAGAAATATTTT
Source organism: Pinus taeda (assembly GCA_000404065.3). Classification (NCBI taxonomy): domain Eukaryota; kingdom Viridiplantae; phylum Streptophyta; class Pinopsida; order Pinales; family Pinaceae; genus Pinus; species Pinus taeda. The sequence goes on from APFE031670266.1 coordinate 6,390, forward strand.
TTTCTAAGTGTGGTAATCAACTTCTTTTATCCAGGGTGGCCTGCATATGGAATCTTATTATATTCATCCAAAATTAAGCCTTTAATACTTTTATGGTTAGGCACATACATTCTTCCTTTATAAAACAACATACCTTCATGGTTTATCTTGTATCCTAGATGTTGTTCATGATTGTTCATTACTTTAGCTTGCTACCATAGAAACTAATATTCTAGATCACGCCCAGCTGCCTCTTTGATCAACTCATTGAAGGTAGTCCGCACCTCACTATAAAATACTCCATAAATACAATGTACCTTCCAACTCAAAGCATGTGCGACCCGATTCTCATTACCTTTCAAGTGCTTCCTCTCAAAGTGAAAACCACTTAAAAATTCAACCCATCTGGCTTGCTTGACATTCAAATTGGGCTGCTTAAAATAGTTAGTTAAGCTATGATGATCAGTAATCAAGAGAAATTTCTTACCCATCAGATAATGCCGCTACATATTTAGTGCATGAGTAACAATTGTTTTTTTTTGTTTAGACAGAAACGGTTAGATATTATTAAGCGGCGCCAAAATAGCAGCCGGGAGCTGTTACATTACTGCTCTGGCTAAGAGCGTTGAGTAGGATTCTTCTATTGCGACAGGAATACTTGCTGCAGGTACTGGGATCACCTAACATGGAGATTATGTTAATAATGATTCCTTGGCCAGAAGAAACGCTGGGAAAGGCATCGAAAAGAGAAACCTTGAGTATGCCAGGAGAGTCATGATTGAACGCTGAAGTTTGTGAAGAATGGGCAATTTGATTTCCTTCTGTGTTAGTAGACAGGCTCGAAATTTGGCAGATCAGGAGGCCGAGAGGAGTTCCCTCCCTTTGGAAGCCTGTAGAACCAATCTGAATAGCTGAATGAGCGTGATTGCTTCTACCACTAGTGCTAAAGATGATCGCCCAACGCCCTTTCATCGGATTGCAAAGGGAAACATCAGGGAAAACAGGGGAAGGGCACAACTCGAAGATTTGGGGATATAGATCAAGTTGCATCATTATAGAAGGAACCAAGATCATTAGAACCTGGTCTTTCAAAAGAAAATGAGTCAGATCAGACAGGGGGAAAGATGGGCGAGGCTTGGAAATAGAGTAGAACCCAGAGGGAGGAGAGGCCCAAAAATCACAGGTCTTAAGGGATATTGCAGATTGAGTCAGCATGATTAACTGAAATAGATCTTTTACTCCGAAGAGAGCCTAGATTGGCTTCCTTATCTGCTTGGGAATTTAACTTCCTAGGGATTTGAAAGAAAGAGATTTTGAGAAATTTTGGCAATATAAACCTGATTTTCCTGAGGATGGTGGATAATTGGAGCTTAAAAGGATTCTTATGAGTGTTCAATGCTTGGATAATGAGCCTAGAGTCCTCGAAGACAGATATGGAGAGGAAGTTACCTTTAATCGCTTGATTCAGACCCTGCCATAGAGCTAGAGCCTCCGCTCTGTTATTAGTTTCCCTGCCCATACCCCAGGCAAAACGAAGCATAGTTGAACAATCAGGACCTAGGAGAACCCCACCGCCTCCAGCGATACCAGGATTGCCTTTAGAGGCCCCGTAAAAAAATAGACAATGTTCATTCAGAGCCGACCTCCACTTAATGAACTCCAGCTAGTAACAATTGTTAGCTCTAAGTCATAGGTTGAATATTTCTACTCGTGCTCCTTAAGTTTCTTAGATTCATAGGTAATCACTCTACCTTATTGCATTAAAATGCCACCAACCCCTTCCTTGCTACCATTTGCACAAACCACATAGTCCTTATTTGGGTCTGCGATGCTCAAGATAGGCGCAATGGTTAGTAATTTCTTAAGCTGGTCAAAGCTCTTTCGGCATTCTATTGTCCACTCGAAGGCTTTTCCTTTCTTCTACGGGGAGGTAATGGGGTATGCCACTCTGGAAAATCCTTCAACAAATTGCCTACAATACCCAGATAGACCCATGAATGGCCTTATATCTGCCACATCCTTTGGAACTGGCCACTCCATCATAGTATTTATCTTTTCTAGGTCCACAACAATTCCATCCTTGATAATGATGTGCCCTAGATACTGAATCTTCTCTTTAAATAAATCACACTTGTTGTATTTAGCATACAGTTGATTTTCTTTGAGAGTCTGCAACACTATCCTGAGATGTTCTTTATGTTCTTCTATATTCCGAGAATAAATCAGTATATCATCAATAAAAATCAACAGAAATGTATCCAAGTACTGATGGAATATACTGTTCATGAGACACATGAAGGTCGCGGGAGCATTGGTCAATCATAAGGGTAGCACAACGAACTCGTAATGTCCATAATGAGTTCTAAAGGATGTTTTAGCTATGTCTTCTTCCTTGATTCTTATCTGATGGTATCCTGAACGTAGATCAATCTTCAAAAACATTATCGCACCCTTCATATGATCAAAAAACTCATTTATACGAGGTAAAGGGTATTTATTTTTAATAGTCAGCTTATTTAGCTGGCAGTAATCCATGCACATACATAGTGTCCCATCCTTGTTTTTAACAAAAAGTACTAGGGCTCCCCAAGGTGATATGCTTGGGCGGATGTATTTTTTATCCTGTAATTCTTGTAACTACATATTTAATTCTGTCAACTACGGTATACTCATGCAATAAGGGGCTCGGAATACCAAAGCTGCTCCTGGTATCAATTCAATGGTGAAGTCTATATCTCATTTTGGAGGAAGTCTTGGAATCTATTCACTGACTACGTCTAGAAAATTTTGTATTATAGGTATACATTCTAAGTAAGCATATTTTTCCTTTGGTTGGCATATCCCACCTGAATTGCATAGATTTGACACCTTGTCGTGATACACTTTGGTAAGTCTGAGGCAGTTATTGGTCTTAATTTTAGAGGCCTTAATATGCCTTGATTTCCTACTTCTTTCCTTCCTCATCCATGTAGAAAATAGCTTTTTCTTTATAGTTTATGAGGGACCAATGCTTTTCCAACTAGTCCATGCCTGTTAGGATGTCGTATGACCCTAGGGGAAAAACATCTAGGTCCGCCACTAGGGACTGACCTGCTATTTTCACTGAGAAGTTGTTGACCTTGGCCAACACACATCTTTTGGCCCCTGTGGCTAGCTGTACTAACTAGGGATTTTTAAACTTGATTAATTGTAAATATCTACCATCTTAGGACTAATATAACGTAATGTAGCTCCTACGTCAATTAAAACAAATATATTTTGGTTAAAAATTATACCTTCGAATTCCACCATGGTTAGCTGATATTCTGCTTGATGGTCTTCAAGGGAAGCATTAATTTTTGGGGTGGTTATGGCCACTTCTCCTATGGTGGATGCCTCCTGAATCTATGAAATCTGAAAAGTGCCTTTGCAGTTGGGAAAATTTTTGATGTAATGTGGTCCTCCACATCCCCAGCATTGTTCTATGGATCTTGCTACTATTTCAATTTCATTACTTCCTACTTGCTCATTGGTTTTGGATTGATTGGGAAGTATAAATATGGATTGATTTCTATTCAGATTTCTATTTACTTGTTCTTTGTGGGGTCCTTTATTGACTATAGACTTGTTTCCCTACTACCAACAGGAAACTTAATTCCTTTTTTGTCAGTACATATTTTCCCTACATCTCCCTTTTGTCTGTTTTGTTGATAGCATATCTGAGCTTTCTGTATAACCTCATCCATGGTATTCGGGTTATTGAATTCAATATGCTCCTTCATGAACAATGACAAACTACTGATAAATCATTGCACCTTTGCATTTTCCTCCGATATGTAGGGAACATAACGAAGTAATGATGTAAATTCTATATTGAACTCATCCATTGTGAGTTGTCCCAGTCTTAGATCATGAAATTATTTTGCATTTTCGTCATAAAATCATTCAGTTAAATATATTTCCTTAAAATACCTTTGAAAATTTTCCCATGTTATGCTCTATTCATTCACCCCATGCATAGTCTTCACTTCTTTCCACAGGAGGGTGGCTTTTTCTTGCATCTAGAAAACGACCAAGCGAGCTTTTAAATTATGATCATATTCATACAACTGAAAATATGTATTCATATTAATAAGTCAGGCTTCAACTGCCTCTTCTTGCTCACCATCAAATAGGGGAAGTTTTATTTTATGAAATTCTCTTTGTACTTCTATCCTTTGTCTTTTCTGTGTTTTGTGTTCTGATGCATTATCAAAATTTTCTTCTTCATTTTCTTCCCCTCCTTCCCTCTCTAGATATTTTGTCTGATATTCTTGCTCTCGGGTCATATGCCTGTGTTTTGGGTTGGGAATTGGTTTTCATTGATTTTTTTTATCAGACAGACTCTTCATAATCTTCTCTTATTCCTGCATCAACCTTTTGTTATTTGCCTACAACCAGACCATCTCACTCTTTAACTCTTGCACAGTTTCCAGGATTGTAGCATAGGTGTTGTGTGGTTCTTCTCCCAATTTTACATATAACTCACGGTTGGTTTCTTGAAAAGATGCAGGCCCTAAACCTATCATGGATCTATGAGGTGTGTTTCTTGTCCTCTTCATGTTAATTGTTCTCTCTTCTTCTATTAGATAAATCACAAACACTGTTAACCATTAGTTTCCGAAGGCCTCAACTTTGTAACATGAGTTCTCTGATACCACTTGTCATGTCTCTACATAGTAATAAAAAAAATATATATATATAAAAACCACAACATTGAACTATGGTAACATTGTTCTAAGTGCATACGTGTACATACGAAATCATATATATATATAATTCTTTTACCACATGTGAATACATTACTCCATTATGAATATATTAACTCATGTATTAAATACTATTTACACTATTTTGGATTTATTGAAGTTCTACAGAAAGTCATTTAACTATTACAATTTCCCTATCCTCCCGAGTGATGGCACGAGAAGGTCTCATGATCCACTTCATCTTCTCACCATCTGCCCTTCCCTCCTTGGCAACTCCACTCCATCAACAGTCATGCATGCTTTAACTCGGCAGAGTCTTACCCTAATAGTTTCGATTGCACAATTGTGAGGTTTCATTGTGTACTGCTAGCATTACAATGCTTGGTTTGGCCTTTCGGTGTCCTACTTACTCCATGGATTCATTGTAGGTTACCTTATACTATGCTTCTCTGATTAAGGAGTGGTTCAATGTCTCTCTTCCTACTACAACCTCCTCCCATCACGTGGCCTTGATAGGTATTTCCATCTTTCTATCAAGCTTGACCCTTATGAAATGTTATTTCATGTTTCAGATATCATGGTAACATTTTTCCTTTGTTTGTTTCAGGTTCCTCCATAGGCACCTTGACGCTCAAGTTAGCTTTGCAAGGCGCCGCTTCCGGAGCTTTGGCATGGCTCTGTGTTCTGGCCAAAGATTGTTCTTTAGGTATGTGCAAGAATCTTCCTTTCCTTCGGTAGCCTATAGGCGATAGAGTGTGAATGGACTTGGTTTTGGATTTATGTTTATCTTTGGACTGTTTTTTAGCACGCTCCACAAGGGTCATGCCTAGTCATTACAATGTTCAGATTCTTAATGAAGTTTTGCTCTGCTAGATTATCTGGTTATGTAGAATAGTTTCGCCCTTCTGGGCAAGCCTCCATCAATGTTTTAAGTTATAATTATTGTAACAGTAGCGAGGGTTCATTTTCGGGTTCATAGTGAAGTTGTTAACTATTAAACCCCTTAAGGTTGCTTTAATCAAGGTTCCAAACCATATTTTAACTCGTTATTTATTTGTTACAAGTTATGGCATGACAATTCTAAGTTTTGGCTATAAATTCAAATATACAGTGAATAATTTCAGTTTGGGACTTTTTGTTGCAATTTAGCTTGTGGAGATGATGAATTTTCCATTTCTAGTTTTTGCTATAGATTTTCCCATAGAGTGAATAAGTTTCGGTTAAGGCCTTAATGAACTTGTTCAATGCATTTGAGACTTAATGGTCCTCTAGCTTACTCTATTCTGAATTTATATCTCAGTTAGCAATCTGTCTTTTAGATTCTTGTGTTTGTTCTTGTCAAATTTCTTTGGCAATTATCAATGTAGTTTTTTGAAATTCTAGTCAGGGTTCTGTTATGGGCTCTAGCTCCATCGTGCAGTCTAATATTTGTTGCAACAAGAGCGTTTTCGACTTGTATGTGGTATTGTTATCCTTATGGAAATGGGTTTTATGTCCTGAGGGTTCTCAACCTCTTGAGCTGTAGGAAAATTGAGGCTATCATGCCCTTTTGCTTACTCTATTTCTGGCGACCCGCCGTGTACCTATAAAATGATTATTATGGTTATTTGTTTATTTAATTCAGTTTGGCAATTCTAGGGACTAAGGCCACTGTGTCCAGCCCATTAGATGATTTTCTTGTTTGATACAATGTTCTCCAGATTGGAGCAATTTTATTTTAATTGAAAAATTATATTTAACTGTCCATTCTTGTTCTGCAGAAAGTTGTTATTTAGCAGTTCCTTTTTTTTTAAAATAAACAAATGTATCTAAAGAAAAAGACATTCTTTCTTAACTTCTCGCTTATTGTTTTCCGGCTTTAAAATTTGTATTGTTTTCTTTTTCTACTGTCCATGGCATTTATCTTTGTTTCCTATAATATATAGGTGTATAAACCACAATCGATACTCTTGCCTATCGACCACTTATTTATCTGGTTCAAGTGTTAATATTCCTCAACCTATAATTTATGCCTATACAATTTCACACCCAACATAAACGCGGTAATTTAAATACTTACCTGGATTCAGTCTTCATGATAGTTGGTTGTTGAAGTCACAACTATAATTTATTAGATTTATCCTCCCAACAATGAGACTTACCCTCAGGTCCAAGCCTCCCCTAGAGCTTTTTGCTCACAAGACAAACGCCTTCTTGCAAGACTTATAATTCACAACATCCACAACTATTTGGTCACCACCAGAATTAGCTCTCGAATCGTCTGACCTTCCAACATGACAAACATTCCCCTTTTTCTCCTTTGTTATCTCAGGTACCCAAAGATTACCCTCTTGATCCCCTTCTTAGAGAATTCATATTCAGGGAAGTAGTTAGGGTTAGGTAACTACCTATCCACACTTCTTGATATGAGAGAGTTACAAGATTTGTTAACACTCCATATTTGTTTCATTCATAACTTATAAAATCTTAAATGCATAAATTCAAATAATAATAATAAAATCTAGTTTTTGTCTTACTATAGTAAATAAAATAATTAAAATTTTCTCGTGACATCACAATTTACCTTATGTAGATGGGTAAACTTTTGAGATAAGAAATTTTTTTTCATTGAATATGACATGGTTAATAATTATTATTTTTTATTTTATTGAATTATAAAATACTATATTTAAAAAAATAATAATAATAAACTTAGAATAGAATGTGATAATTATTTTTTTGTTTAATAATTATCAAATTTTTAAATTTTCATGTAGGGTGCTAATGTGAGAGAGTTAGCATGATATGAATAGTGCAATATATGTGACAACCTCACACTCTTCTTATTATGGACTGAAAGCACATCCACATCAGATTCATTAGGGGTAGTCATCATGTTTCGATAAGCTTGACAAAGGTGAATTCATGGCAATTGAACATTGGGCATGTGAAATGAATATACAAGACAACCTTCTCATAGAGCTTGGATCTGAGTCTAAGTTTGCAAGTGAAAAGGTGATCATTGGTAACTATGCTAGTGATCATGTCCATCCTCTGGAAAACAACATCTCCACCAATGTTAGGCGTACTGGTCTTCCTTCTTGTTTGGAAAATTGGTTTCATTGTTCATTGTACATGGGGAATAGGAAGACCAAACAACTTCCTTTGGTCCTTAGGGGAGGCAAACCCTATAGTCAGATTGCACTTCCATGTTGGAAACTGTTGGCTGATAGTAGGTGTGCTAACAATTGGGCAAACTCACTAAGTCTAGGGGTAAGCTCATTTCCACTCCTTTCAGCTCTCATTCTTGACCCGGTGGGTTCATAGGTCATTATTCTATCCTTAATTATTTCATTGAACAAGTTCCATGCATTGTTGATGGAGAATTGAATTTATATGAAGTTCTAGGTATTAAGCCCAACCTACCTTTGGATGGTTTCTCTCTATTTGCAAACTCTCAAATTCTCAAACGTTTCAGCTTCAATGTGTGCAATATATGTCGCCCCGAGGTGGATATACTCACACACTCTGGTAAGCAGCTAAATTTATTTCATAATTGGAACTCTGTTAGGAGTTGGATAGAGCTCGTTTGCCTCCTAGTTGGAGTGGATCTCTTATGGAACTCACACCACTTTCCCATGTCCTTCTTTGGCTTCATAGTGTTTTCCAAGTTTGCTTGTGGCTTTCGTGGGTTGTCCTGGGCCACCCCGCCTTAGCTTTGTCCTTTGTTCAGTGGTTTGGGGGTGCCTTTCCCTTGCTTCGGATTTGCAGATCCAAAGTCTCCCTTATTCTGTTTAACTTCTGCTCGATCTTGACAGTGTATCGGTACGTCGTGTCGAGCGAGAAGATGTCTCAGAACTCCATCTCATCCTGGATGTACCTGTTTAGGCAGCCGCAATATTTGAGTAACAAATACAGCTCAGAATCCTTGATACCCAAATTTGTACGAAGGGTATGAAAAATATTGGTAAACTACGGCACGTCTTGGTCCCTTCCTTGCCGCAGCGTGGTCCACTTTATGTATTTATCGTCATATCTTCTCACAGGATAGTACTACTCCTTGATAGCATTCCAAAATGAATTCCAAGTGGGTGCGAATGAAAAGAGTGGGGGTGTACTTTCCGCTCACATGTAGGTTTCCCACCAGTCCTTGGCATGGGGGGTGGCTTTGAGAAGAGCGAAAGTAATATTGTCCCAGCTAGAAAAATCATGAACAAAAAAATACCCTTCTAGCAGATTTAACAATTTATCTATAGTATTTGCATCTATTTGACCCTCAAATATGGGAATGTCAAAGTTAACTTGTACCTTAAAGGGTGTGGCGCTTCTAAAGCAGTTGTTGGAAGTAGATGTGTGGCCCCTGGGTTGCCGCTGAAGGATCTGGGCAAATTTGTCAACCATCGTGTTCCTTTGTCGCTCGAAGGCCTCTTCGATCACAATTTTGATAGGGTCTCTTGCCCCCTCGTCTTTCTTTTCATCCGCCATGGGAGGCTATTGGGGGGCTGTCAGGATTTGTGAGGCCTATCTTGTAAAATTTTGACCAGCTCAAGCCCTAACTCCTTATATCCCGACCTCATTGGGGACATGCAAAGAAAAACCAAGAAAGAGCAGACCACTCTCATACCACTGGTTTGGATTTAAATAGGAAAGCAACAAATTACATAGATAACCATAAATATAGAGATACAGTAGAAATAATACTTCATTTCATTAATGTAAAGTACTGAAATATGCTTACATATATGCTGCAGGAGCATCTGATTCAGAGGAAAAAATCTTCTGATTTATTCCACAAAATCAAAAACAAAATCTACAGGCAAGGAGTGGGATCCTTTGCCTGCTTTTTCTATGTCTTTTTAGTTAAAATTAGGAACTAGATAAGGAATAAAAGCATGCTATCTTTTCTAGATAGGCTTAGCATAAAGCATGCTAGACTAGTGTAGAGCCTCTATTCTACACCTACTTATCTACGATTTTCCTCAATCTTTCCTTATCTTTCCTTCACTTTTGCCTCATTTTCACCATAAAACCACCCAGATCATTACATTAGGTGTTATTAAGCATGAT